>PVIR01019632.1:0-31702 GCA_004026965.1 Petromus typicus
AAAAAAAAAAAAAAAAAAAAAAAAAAAAAAAAATAGCATCATGAGGCAAGCAAGGTAATGTTATGTCTGTGATCCCTGTAATGTGGAGAATCACAAGCTCTAGGTTAGCCAGATTACACAGAGAGCTCAAGGTCAGTCTGAACTGGACAGTGAGACTCTGTCTCAAAACAAAACAAGAACATAAAACAAACCTAACATTGTGTTACATAGAAAAAGAACATTTAGGGCCAAGGATTTAGCTCAGTAGTTCCAGTGTCTGACTTGCAAGTGCAAGGTCATGAGGCAGAGGCAGGAGGACTGCTGTGTTTGGGCTCACATGGGCAATATAGGGGTCTCAGAGTCAGCTTGAACTACAAAGTGACACCCTATCTCAAAAAAAAAAAAAAAAAAGGACCGGGGAGTTAGCTCAGTGGTTCTGGCGCCTATCTTGCAAGCGCAAGGGCCTGGGTTTGATTCCCAGGCAACCACATACAATACCGGGCGTGGAGACTCACGCCCAGCAGCAATCAGTACCACATACTACAGTGCTGGGCACGATGACTCACGCCTGTAATCCCAGCACTCGGGAGGCAGAGGCAGGAGGATTGCTGTGATGTGAGTTTGAGGCTGAGCTCAGGGCCAGCCTGAACTACAAAGCAAGACCCTGTCTCAAAGAAGAAAAAAGAAGAAAAATGTATGTATATTTTACATACATATATACTTTTTGTGCATATTTTTTAAAAGAGATATAAACCCAGTAGTGAATGTCACTATTTCTACAATGTAATTTATTCTTCAGTAATTTAGATAAAACAAATACTACACAAAGTTAGTAATTATTAAATCTGGGTAATGAGAATTAAGTCATGTCATGTACTGGAACAAATTCTTAAAGTCAACTGTGATCATAACATGTATGTAAAATGTACCAATAAAATCAATTCTAAAAAACCTTGGTAATGAATATATGAACATCATATTTCTATTTTTCAGTACAATTAAAAGCATTTATAGTAAAAAGTGGTAAGTAAAGACCCTTACATGAAGTAAGTAAAGACCCTCATGTGAAGCAGAGTTCAATCTCTGTTGACTATTTTTAAATGAAGACTATTTTTAAATGAAGACTAAGAGGATTACAAATATTTTACGGTTATCTTACCATATCCTGCCATAGAAGCGCCATTCTCAACATCCACTGTGTTCTTATTTTCCTCTGCAAGAGCTTTAACATATCTTTTGCTTAAATCTAGTATTTGTTCACGTAACTTGACACTGCTTTGATGTCTTGGTTGCTGAAAAGTATAGTGCAGTAACATCACACCCCAAATGAGTCCAAACACAAGCAACAATAAACTCAATTTCTGGGACATATTTTTTCTTGAGATTGTAAAAAACATTTCTGAAGTAAACAAAATTGATGAAGCAGTGACTGGAGATAAGCCCAAACAAAATTTTTGAAGGGAAAAAAGAAAAAAAACTTCTCTAATATATACTCTTCTCTAATATATACTCTTCATCTTCAGCAAGGTAGTCCACTCTTCTATTAACTCTGTAAAACTGAGAAGAAAAAATGTAGTTAGTCCTAATCTGTATTGGTAATAGAATAATGACAAAAAAGAAACTGTGTAGTTTTAATTTGGAACTATATTATCTTCCTTGACAATTTTCTCCACGGCTAGGTAAGATTTTAGCATTTTATCAATTTCATCTATTTAACTTTTCAAATTTTAACCATAGAAATAAATGACAACTCAATGAAAATAACTGAAATAAATGACACCATGGTGATAAAACTCTCCTCAGTTTAACTAAAATCATAGACATATAATAGAGTTATAGAAGATCTCAGTCTGTTCAAATGCTACCATCCTAAACACCTAAAAGCTATTCTTACAATACAAAAAGTGAATGCCACGACAAAACTCAAAAATAAAGATAAAACAGATAAGAAAATCAAAATGCCTCTCTAACAAGATTTCCACAGACAAGTAAAATACTAACATGTGAAAATGTGAGCAGAAGACATTTCTAACACAAGTGAGGTAACCCCAGAAAACATTCAACCTAAGAGATAATTCATCATTTTTAATTTTGTTTTGTTTTGTTTTGGGGGCGTTTTTTTGAGACCCTAGGGTCTCACTTTGTAGTTCAGGCTGGTCCTGAACTCAGCCTCAAACTCAGCAATCCTCCTGCCTCTGCCTCCCAAGTGCTAGGATTACAGGCAGGATCCACCACACCCGGCACTGTGGTATGGGATATTGATTGCTGGTGGGTGTGAGTCACCACACCTGGTATTGTTGTATGTGATTACCTGGGATCAAACCCAGGCCTCTGCGCTGGCAAGGCAGGCGTCAGAATCACTGAGCTAAATACCTAGCATTTTAAATTAATATCTTATAAAATGATACTAAATATAATGAATAGAAATTGTTTACTGACAAGTATTTTTTTAATGACAAAGCTTAAAATATTTTTCTGTATTTCCAAATTTATAACTCTGCATCTTAAATGAAAAAATTATGTATTCTGTATAATATAAGGAAAAGACTTAAATATTACACTTCAATATTGTGTGTGTGCATGTATGTGCATGTGTGTGCGGTGCTGAGCATTAAACCCAGAGCCTTCTGAAGGCTAGGCGAACTCTTACCACTGAAGTACATCCCTAGCTCTTGAAAGTAGTATTTAATATTATACAAAATATCAAAACATAAAAAATATATACAACGTTTCTCTGTTAGATCTGTGGACTAAAACATGCAGAAAAGGGAGAGTTTTCAACCTGGTAATTCACCTTTTCTGCTCAGGAAACTCCCAGTCTGCCCTTGGTCACCTGCTCACCTCACAGTTCCTGATACACCTCTAATTAAATTATAGGGCTCCAACGTTTGAAAATCTATCCATTGTGGTCAAAGTGTACTATACCACACAATCTACAGGCACGACTATACTATTACTGAGTATATTACAGTAGTAAGCAATAAGTGTACTGGGAATTAGGAATTAACACCCTTTTAAATTTCCTTCTACTTGTTTCTTAACATTCAGAAAAAAAATCCCTTTGGATTTGACTTAAAATCTGTATCAATACCAAATTATTACACTTTGCTTTATTAGTAAAATGTGGTAACATCTTTTCTATAGAGATTTTACATTTGAGTCCAGAAGGCAGAGATTACAGATTTCCAAGCAATAATTTTTAAATGTTTTACATACTTAAATCATTTAAATTGACTTTATCCTTCATAAATCTTTATTAGATCTTCTTCGTCTTCAGGCACAAGTTGTGTGTTGCACCTGTGTATTACTCCTACCCTTACCCCCAGTGAGATAATGAACTGGGCACCATTCACAACAGGGTTGGCTCTAAAGTTGGCATGACTACAAATCCAGAAAAGTGATATCACTAAGAACAGAGTACACAGCCTCTACATATTTTTGGTAAAGGAAAGTTAAAAAAGTTATTGGTGAGGGGCCCACACGAGTACAAAGAGAATAATTGAGTTAAATGTCATTTTAATTAAACTCACTTTATTCTCAAAAACCTACATTAATTTGTTCTCAATAAGTAAGAAAACTGAAGCAAAGAGAAGTTAACTAACTTGCCCAACATTGTGCAACTACAGTGGTAAAGACAGGATTCAACCTCCAGCTCTTAACCACCCACTGTCCCTTTTTAGCAAAGACAGTAAGACAGCAGCAGCAGAGGCTGCAAAGGTGAACTGAGTTCTCATTATAAACATTTACCTCAAACTTTATTTACCTCAAACTTTACCTAAGTTTGAGGTAAATACTTCACAGGAGTTATTTCTTTTAATACTTGAAGAAACTTCACAAGGAATACACTATTATTCTCACCTTAAAGATGACCAAACTGAGACTCAAGAGATTAACCTCCCTAAGCTTTTTATCAGTGTCAACTGACTTCAGTTTTCTAAATTCAGGTAAGAGCTAAACACCCAGAAGTTCAGAATCTGTATCTCTTTTAGAATTTGTCACTGCGATTAGAAATTACTTAATATAGTGGATACCTACTGGTAACAAAAGAGTTAAACTCCCTCAAACAGTGGAACTCCATTAAGGCCACTCTGGAATTGAACTGTTAAAGCCAGTTGCCTCCTCATTAGAGATCGTAAGATAGCAACACTGATCAAAATGTCACAAGATAAAAACATAACTCCTCCCTTAAATCTTGCCTCATTTCTAAAAAGTAGTATGTACAGACCTACTTATTACTTCCTTATCTCAGGCTAAAAGGCCCTCTATAAGCCAGGGAAATGACCTTGTCAAATTACAACAGTAAACTTACATTTTAAACACAATGGATGCTCTTGAAGATTAACAGATGATGCCCCAAAAGATATTCTTTAGATAATCACACCTGCTTCATACACTCTTTTCCACATCTCAAATTCTTATAAAGATGCCAATCTCTAACCCAAAGAGTTCATTCCTCTCTTGAAAACTCAGCTATCCTTGACAGTGTACTCTGGCATGAGTAACTAACTCATCTTTACCCTCATCCCTGCACTTAACTAGCTCTATTAAAACTCGAGTTTTTCAAAGTATTTCAAAGCTTCAAATATAGAAAATCCCAAGAAAGTAGGGGCATTAGACAGAGAAAAGAGATTTGCTAAGTGGGAAAATAGTATGAGATAATCTAGCACAGGAACCTCATCTATGAGATGTCGAGTCCTGACAAGTAGGCATGAGTGTAAGAACAGCAGGTTGCTCACCACCATGTATTTGGTGTCAAGGGTAAATGGTGGTAGCAACATAAAACAAAATACACACACTGGAAGTAGACAGGGCAGGAGCACAGCTGGTTGAAGATATGACCCCAAAATAATAACCCCGAGAGACAGGGAGGTCTCATAAACCTAGTGACCCCCAGTACGAGGGACCAAAGATCTCACTTGCAAACTTTTTAAATAAAGAGCTCCATATTGGCCTACAGGATTGCACACTAAAGTCTGACTATACCATCAACTAAAAAAAGCAACAGCAAAAAACACCTTTTTCCCTCCAGCCTGGACTCCATATGCCGTGAGTCTGCCCAGCAGTCACACTGCTCTCAACAAAATGAAAGTGGTGCAAACCACCATCTCACATGGAAGTCAGGAAATGCTACAGGCCTGGGATGAGCAATGTGTATGTTTTTCAGCTTATATAACTTGTTACAGTGCTAAAAAGTAAAACATTTAATAGAAGGGTTTGTCTTTGGGAATATCAACGTTGTGAGAAATTGGAAGCATTTTATCCACTCTACACTAGGGAATTCCCAAAGGACACTAAGGGATAAAGTAAATGGAGGGCTGGCAAGAAAACAGGGCACCCTAGACTAGAACCTTCTCCAAACTAAAAGGATTATGTCTGACACAGGGCTGAGGATTCCAAACTGTTTCCAGAAACAATTCCAAAGAAGGCTAGTTGAGGTGACTAGAATTTCTAAAGATAAAATCTTACCTTTGCTCTCTTCTAGGGGAATGCTCCACAATACAATCACCAGGAGAAATTTTATTTAAATCCCAGTGCCAAGTCACACCCCATCTCAATTAAATTATAATGCCTGGACACAGAAGCCAGGAATTTGGTGAGGTTTTTTTGCTTTTTTTAAAAAATATTAGCTTATTCCTTGGTGGCAACAAAGCCAGAGAAGTGCTTCTCAAATCTCAAACTTCTTTGTGTAGCAGCAATGATAGCTGCAGGTGGAGTATCTAAATTCAGTAATGAGTCAGTTCATCAGTTGTCATACAAGATTTCTGCCACTTGGGCTTACCCATAATGACTCTGAAAGGAAAGAAGTGGCCGGAGATTTAGCTCAGTGGTTCCGGCACCTGCCTTACAAGCACAAGGGCCTGGGTTTTATCCCACGAAACTACATACAACAATGCCAGGCATGGTGACCCACATCCACCAGCAATCAGTACCGTATGCCACAGTGCCAGGCGTGGTGCCTCATGCCTGTAATCCCAGCCCTTGGGAGGCAGAGGCACGAGGATTGCTGAGTTCCAGGCTGACTGCAGGACCAATCTGAACCACAAAACAAGACCCTATCTCAAAAAACTTTAAAAAAGGGCCGGGGAGTTAGCTCAGTGGTTCCGGCGCCTGTCTTGCAAGCGCAAGGGTCCGGGTTCGATTCCCCGGTAACCACATAACAATACTGGGTGTGGAGAACCACACCCAGCAGCAACCAGTACCACATACCACAGTGCCGGGCGTGGTGGCTCACGCCTGTAATCCCAGCACTCGGGAGGCAGAGGCAGGAGGATTGTGATGTGAGTTTGAGGCTGAGCTCAGGGCCAGCCTGAACCACAAGGCGAGACCCTGTCTCAAAAAACCTAAAAAAAAAAAAAAAAAAACTTAAAAAAAAAAAAAAGGAAAAGGAAAGAGGGACGGAGGATGGAAGTCAGGTGGTCGTTGCTGAACTACAGTCATTACTGCTACAGTGGACAGGTCCCATTTTTACTCTGCACCTAGGAAAACAGAGTGAAAAGAAAGCAACTTTCACTAGCATCACTTTAATCCCTGCTATCTGTATGAATAGGCCATTCTGTGCTCAGAGAATATAATCTCTAGGAAAATGAAGAGAGTGACATGTTGGAATTCTTTGATAACAGAAAGCAGTTTACACACATATTTTTACTGATTAGAATAAGAAGTAATTTCAAGCCTCAATTGTTAGGGGAAAAAAGAAAGAAAAGGAAAGGTTCAATGTCTCTTCCTTCTCTGCAATGTTCGAAGCTTCAAATAACAGAAGAACTTGAACTTTGAACCACCCTAGTTTTCTTTGTTTTAAATACCGCTCCAGCCTATGGAAAACAACCTAGGTAAAAGGTTGAGTATATACAACACCCTAGATCCTAGGAAACACATACAAACATACATACGTACATAACACACACACACACACACACACACAGAAGTCCTGGGTTCCATCTCTAGCTCCACTAAAAAATATATCAGGATTTGACTATTTTGTCAAAGGCAATAAAATGCTCCACATCAGTAATCATGAAGGAAATGCAAATTAAAGCTATTATGAAAGATCACTTCATGTCTACTAGAATGTCTATTATAAAAATAAACCACACGAACAAAATCCAACATTATTCATGACAAAAACCCAAAAGAAAATAGTTACAGAAAAACCTTATCTTAATCTGATTAAAGCTATTTATAACAAACCTATGGCAAGCATCATATTAATTAGGAGAAAACTGCAAGCTTTCCTTCAAAAGTCTTTCAGGAAGGATGCCCACTGTTATCACTCCTGTTCAATATAATACTCAAAACATTAATAAGGCAATCAAGCAAGAGAAAAACAGAAACATAGAAAAAGAACATTTAAATTATCATTTGCAGGGCCCAGGATTTAGCTCAGTGGTTTTGGTGTCCGCCTGGCAAGTGCAAGGTCCCAAGATTACCAAAAGTCAATGACAGACATGGTGACTCACACCCACCAGCAATCAGTACCACATACCACAATGCCAGGTGTGGTGGCTCACACTTGTAATCCCAGTACTCAGAAGGCAGAGGCAGGAGAACTGCTGAGGTCGAGGCTGAGTGCAGGACAAGCCTGAACTACAAAGCAAGACCCTGTCTCAAAAAAAAAAAAAATAATAATAATAATAATAATAATAATTTATGATATACTCCTTTTATAGAAGATTCAAAGATTCCACTAAAAGACAGGATTAACTAACAAATTCAGCAAGGCAGCAGGGTACAAAATCACACAAAAATCCACAGCACTGCACTGGGGATTTTCACTTTTAGGCACTGGAACCACTGAGCTAAATCCCCAGCCCCCCGAATTTCTCATTCTATCCCATCTCTAGCCTAAAGGTATACTCTATCATTTTCCATATGAAATTACATACTATATCTTTAATATTTTTCTATAGTACTACGCAGGGCACTGTACACTCTAGCCAAATGTTCTATCCCTGAGCTATATTACAAGCCTGTTTAAAATCTTAAGCAACTTCTTTCATCTCCCTAAGGCCTATGTCCTCACTTTTATAATGGAAACAATAGTAACCAAAGCTGATGGGGCTCTAACTCACTGGTAGAGTACTCACTTAATATGCACAGGGCCCTGAGTAAGATCTCAAGTGCTTCAAAAATAAATACAAATGCCTTCATACTACTTAATGAATATTAACATTTATGACTAACAGCAGATATTTTTGCAATATTGCTAGTGAGCCAAAATAAACCTTTCCTCTTTTTTTTTTTTAAAAAAAAAATGCTATTAATTCCTAGTAATCTGAGAAATGTGAGCTAATACAGGGACGCACTAAACTCTTCTGATTAGCTCTCATGGGCTAAATTTCTACTCAGAATTTGTAGAAAAGAAATGCTTAATTTTATGAAAGGATCTCAAATAAAGAAATGTGTGATCTGAAGAACTATTTGGTCCTAAAAGATAACATCACAACATATTGTTGATGAGAACAGTTCATTTTCCAAACAGTTTAAAAGGAGACAAGATAATATATTTGCTTAAATCCTATAAGAACTAGAAGGATTTCAAGACTTTGTTGCTTTATCTAACCCACACTGATCTTTTTTTTTTTTGAGACAAGTTCTCGCTTTGTGGTTCAGGCTGGCCCTGAGCTCAGCCTCCAACTCACATCACAGCAATCCTCCTGCCTCTGCCTCCCGAGTGCTGGGATTACAGGCGTGAGCCACTACACCCAGCACTGTGGTATGTGGTACTGGGTGCTGCTGGGCGTGAGTCTCCACGACCAATATGGTATGTGGTTAACCGGGGATCGAACCCGGATCCTTGCGCTTGCAAGACAGGCGCCGGAACCACTGAGCTAACTCCCTGGCCCTATCCCACACTGATCTTCTAATCCCCACACCACACTACTATGTACCAACTGGTTTTATATCTCACACTGTCCAATTATGTGTTGGAGACTTGTGTCCCTTATTGTCTCAGAATCAAGTTATGTCATATTGTCGATGTTGAGTGGGATCATAGTATGTATATAAAATGTACCTATTTCACAATTTTTTTAAAAAAGCAAGAATAACCCACTTTCCACCACTATCACATCCCTCACAGAACCTGGCAAAAAACCAATAGTCTCAGTGAAATGCCTTACTTTATTTTTAAATGTATCACCGAGCCCTAAATCAACTTTCTCCCAGGCAGTGATGCTGCAGTGTCCTGAGGACAAAAGATGGAAATTTAGAGGAAAAATTAAAGTATCTTTAATTATCCATTTCTTGGCTGGAAGAATGTAAGAAGAAATCAAATGCAATCTTCTAACATTTCAAGGTTAACAACTAAAGTGATGACTTGCCTAAAATGAGACCAGGTATACTTTTAGAGTATACCTTTAGGCTAGAGATGGGATAGAATGAGAAATTTGGGGGGCTGGGGATTTAGCTCAGTGGTTCCAGTGCCTAAAAGTGAAAATCCCCAGTGCAGTGCTGTGGATTTTTGTGTGATTTTGTACCCTGCTGCCTTGCTGAATTTGTTAGTTAATCCTGTCTTTTAGTGGAATCTTTGAAACTGTCCCAGTCCATAACATGGATCCTGACTCACTCTCTTAAGTTTTTTCCCAGCACACTAGCTCCCAAACCTCCACTAGAAAGACTGTATTTGTAAATAACAAATGAATTACAGTATTAAATTAAGCTTTTCCTTTTTTGTGTTTTTGTTTTATTGCCTTAAAAAAAAATAAATACACGGGGCCAGAAATTTGGCTCAGGGGTTCTGGCACCTGCCTAGCAAGCATAAAGTCCTGATTTTGATCCCCAGTAACCACATACCACAGTGCCAGGGGTGGTGGCTCATGCCTGTAATCCTAGCATTCGGGAGGCAGAGGAAGGAGGATTGCTGTGAGTTTGAGGCTGAGTTCAGGACCAGCCTGAACTACAAAAGCAAGAGACCTGTCTCAAAAAACAAAAGGGGTTTAAAAAAAATTTTTTTTGTTTATTTATTCATGCATTAATCCATCAGTTCATAATATTTATTAAGGTAATTACTATGCGTCAAGAACAGGAGATATGAAAAGTGGCATAAAATATATGACTTTTTTTCCTAAAGACTATCCTTGAGTAGAAGTAGGAAAATCAGTAATAAGAAACAAACTAATTTCAATTCATGATAAACTAATCTGAAGAAAATCAACAAAGTGATAGGTGAAGAAGTAAGTCTACATCTGGTAGGGGTCCAAGAAGGCCTTCTGAGGAGGTAACGCTGATCTGAGGAGTACAAAGTCAGCTTCCAATTTCCTTCCAACTAAAACCATTAGCATTCTTCTCTGCCCAGTCTTGAGAGCAGGCAGTAAATTTTTTATTCCTAGTATTCTTGGTACAAAGAAGAATGAGAGGGCTCTCAATCCCCAAGATGAAATGGCCTAACCTGAAGAAATCATCCAAAGGAAACCACAAGCAAAAACCCTTGCGTTCCCCCTTCTTAGGAAAACAGCAGTTACGCTATTTGCTAATATTTGGAAACAGTAGCGATCTGACATGGTGGTCTTTAGAGAAAAACATATTCTTAATGCTGTTTCCTACTATGGAAAGAAGTAAGGCAAGGTAAAAAGTCTAGGTAGAAATCTGCTATGAAGCATTTTAAGTACAATTTTTCAAACTTTAAAATATTCCTTGTTAAGAAACATAGAAGCAGGGACCAGAGAATTAGGTCAGTGGTTCTGGCGCCTGCCTCACACAAGGGCGCCAGTTCGATCCCCAATACCAAAAAAAAGACAAAAACATAGAAGCAGAACAACAGACACAGGTAAATGTATTTCTAAATTACTGTAGTACAATGCTTACTGTCTCCACTCCAACTTACAAGATCTTTGAAGAAGGGTACTACTATTCAAAGCTCTGTCACAATACTTGCCAAATAGAACAACCAGACACAAGAATTTTTCAGTGATTTCTCCCTACACAAAAACTTAAAGATAAACACATCAGAGAAAAGTCAAAGAATCATCAAATATTTAAACCAGAATATCTTCCTTCTAAAAACAAGGAAAGCGAAGCACAAAAAGGACTGACAAATGACATACAAATGGGGAAAATTAGCCATCCCAACTCTCAACCCAGGACCCAGTGTTTTTCAAAAGAAGGGAACAAAAATCTATTTAGTTCATAACTAGCACTTTTTAAACATTTAATTCTTTATTAGTGCATTTTATATACATATCACAATCACACATCGAGAATCTGTACCAGTATACGACACGACTTATCATTTTTCCCATCCCCTGCCCATGCTACAACCTCCTGCCCCCAGTACACATAAGCTTTGTTTCCTTTTTTTACCATCACATTTTCCCCCTCGTTACTTATCCCTATCCCCCTTTTCCCTTTGAATATTTTCTATTTCACAACATCTATCATGCATTCAAGAACATTTACATCTTCAGATTTTCACGCCAAAGAAAAGACATGGTTTTATACATCTATGACCTATTTATTTCACTTATGAACATGTCCTCAATTTATGTCCATTTGAGTATAAATAACTCAAACTTATCATTCTTTATAGCAGAGTAATTCTCCATTTTATAAAAAACCACACCTTTATCCAGTCTCCAGATGATGGGCATTTGGAAAACTAGCACTTTTTTAAAATTAAGATAAGTAGAAAGTATTAGAATAAACTGTACACACTATAGATTTTAGTTTGTGAAATTTACCTGTTTATTTTTACACACACATGTACACATAACTGTATAACTATAAAGTCCTGAGATAAAAAGATGTCTTGTTATGGGTTTCAGTAAAAAAGTTTTTAAAACACTGCATTTTATATCTCCTATCATGAAGGACTTTTATTTTTTATGTAAACATTGTAAGAGGGATCTTAAAAACATTAACATATGGCTAATCCTACCTTAAAAATCTCTCATTCAAATGCATTTTTTGCATTTATTTGGTGCTGTGCACTTTGACCGCTATGTTAGATAGAAATATTATGGGCAGTTAGACGGGACTAGACCCTGAGGGAAGTCAGTGCTGCAGACGAAAAGACATTACAACTGTGGCCAGCAGAGCATGTTTTGGAGGCCAGGCCTTAAGACGAAGATGGACCAACCAGGCCTACAAACCTCCCCAAGGATAAGAAACTCACCTCACCTGATCCAATAAACTATAGATAGACATCAGTCAACCCACAGTTTTGAGCCACATTGTACCTACTCTGTAATTTTTTACCCACTTCATGATTTTGATCTATAAAACTTCCTCTGTGAAGTAGAATCCACAGCAACTCACTTTCGGGTCCTCGCCCATCTCTTAGGAGCTATCTCTCTCAATAAACTATCCCACTCTTAACCTCTGTTGGGGCTTAGAATTCATTCTTCGATTTGGGCAAACAGGCATTTGGTGTATTTGACTGCCGGGTCCTGTTCCCGAGGGCTAGTCATCTGGCATCGAACCACAGGCGGGGGTCATCACGTGGAGACGAAATGGTGGAGAAGCCTTTATTGCCAGCGCTCTCAGCCCTTATATACAGCCCCACTTCCTTGTTCCCAACCGCCCCAAACCAGCCTTATAGGGGGCGGTCCTTGTCTATTTTCCCTTAATCACTGTGGCCCGGAGCTGTGTACGTGCCGCCTTGTACTTCCTTTATGGAGTCGGCGTTGTTTAGCCTCGGGGGACCCCACATTTGACATCAAGCAGGTTGGGAGTTACATTATTTCTCTTGTATCATTATGAATTATGGCTGGAAAGTATCTATCCACAATGGCACTAACTAGAAGCAGAGCAACTCTCATTCAGGCAAAGGTTAGCACTTTAACAATCACCACTTATTAGACTCCCAGGAACTGACATCTAGAGAGGCATACTTTCTTAGAAAAGTCACAAGGAGTTGAGTAATATGGTATATACCTATAATCCCAACTTTCTGGGAGGCTGAGGCAGGAAAAACCACAAATTCAAGCCCAGCCCAGCCAATTTAGTCACTTAACAAGACCATGCATAAAAAAGGGTGGGTAGTTCAGTAGTGAACGGGTTGACTGGTACCCTAAAGGCCCTAGTTCAATCCCCAGTACTGGGGAAGGAGGGCAGACAGAAAAAAACAAAAGAGAGTGAAAAAAGAAGGAAGGAAAGACACAGTACATTCACTACTGCCTGAGGGGCAGAGAGTTCTTTTCAAAAAAAGACTCAGAAGTTCTCTACAGACTTGTTCCTGAAATGTACCTTCAGGGGAAAAGGTCCACTCCTAAAATATTTTCTCTACATAGTATTGCCTAAGGCTAATATCTGGAGAAAGAAATTTAACACAGGACATGAACAGGAACTTCATAATTAGATCTAAGATTTAAAACACACCATCTTGAGCCTGGAGGTATAGTTAATACAGTACTAAAATATAAAAAATAAAATGCACTGCGTTGACAGAAGCTACACTAGAGTTCCTGCTTAAATACACAAATATCAATCTCAAAAAATCAGGTCATTTTAGATGGGACATTTGAGGAAGAAAATAGCACAGAAAATCACAAAAATAGATAAAAGAGAAAGGGTAAAGTAGGCATAAAAATAGAAAATGTTATTGCACAAGGAAAACTATTTAATCACTATGCTACAGTAAGAGTCTAATCTAAAATGTATTATGCAGTATTAGGTACTTCAATCACAGAGCCTGACTGGCCCACAGCTTCAGCCAATCATGATTCACCCCACATAGCCCCACCTTCCCTTCCACAGCTAACTAGAGTGGCATCAGGCACCCTTGCCAGCATCCACCTACGAAAAGAGGCCCCAGAGGAAACCAGGATTGGCAGAAGATGCTGAAAAAAATTCACTAACAGAAACACCGAAGTTGAGTTAGGGGACTGACAAACTAAGGTTATGAAAAAGCAAGGAGGGACAGGGATTTATTTTAGCAACACCAATCCTGCCTTACAAGGTCCTGAGTTTAATCCCCAGTACCAAAAAAGAAAAAAAAAAAAAAAAGCAAACACAATAGAGATTATGAAATGAGACATAAAGAGAGCTAAGCATATCAAAAATGCAGAGAGAATATATGCAGCTCCTGAGAGAGAAGGATTAACTAGCTGGTAGAGATTCTGATTTTTGACACCTTTCTAGTTCATCTGTATCCCCTTACTCAAAGTGTTTTTGAGAGAATCAGCAGGAAAAAACCCTTAAACACAAATACAAGACCAAAATGGTTGACATCAATTTTTTCCCCATTTGAAAGAACCTTTAAAATCCCTTAGCATTGAAAGCCGAAGAGTCCTTGGAATCAGACCAATTCACTATTATAGAGATATGGATATGGAGGACCACAGTGTAACCTAAGGATACACAGATAGTGACAAAGAGTTTAGGACAAGGACCAAGGTCTTATATTTTACATAGTCATCACACCCTTTCCTACTTTGGACTAAATAGCAACACAGAAACATCTTCCTCCTAAGAGTATTTCTGCCACACATTTTAAAATGAATCAGAAATCTTTATTATACATATACCTTCTCCTACAATTTAAATAATTTACCACTTATTTACTCTCAGGCTCTCTCTTACCCTTATAAAATACATTCATTCGATTTGTCCTTTTCCTCATATAAAGGTCTATCAAAGTCATTTGTCACTAAAGAAATTACACAACTAAGCCCACTGTTCTTTTCCTCCCTACAATTGTACATTTAAAAACAACATTTACTGAGGATGTTATTTCAAATATGATGCAATAATATCTGAACCCTAATTAGTACAGAACAAGCAGTTTAAGTGAAAAATAAATTACAATTAAGGGCCATAAACCCCATCACCAAGGTCAATAGAACTGAGGAGAAAACTTCGAGAATAATCAAAAGTGAAATGAGACTACTATGCATTTTTCCAAGTCATACTTTATCAGGTCTACTCAGAACATTCAACGTATCTGAGAACAAAAACTACCACTTGGAAACAATTCCCAAAGGGACGGAAAAATTATGAAACAGTGAGAAAGTGTAGCAGGACACAGGAAAAAGTTGACACAGGGTAAAAGCAAGGATGGTGACAGCCCTGACAGGACTGCAGCATACCCAGATGCTCACAACACTGCTAAGCTCCTAGAAGAATCCGCACAGGACGCCGCTGGGGCGCCGAGGTGATTAAGTCCTTGTACAGTACGGCAGGAGCTGATCCCCAGAAAAGCGGAGTCATCAATTTCCTAAGCACATTCTCAGCCATCTTTAAACAGCGGAAATTAAGACTGGCCGCATGATGGAAGGAATTGTTTGCTTAGGTGTAAGATGAACAAAGTATGAAAATAAAGAGCATACAATTTAGGGCGCTAACGATTAAACAAAACAAAGCATAAATCTCTCAGGTCCAGAGGCCATGTCAATCCTGGTTAACGGAAAAGATAACATTCAAAGGATTTTTTCAACCAATGAAGAAACTAATGGTGCAATCGGTATTTCTTAATCCTGACAACTAAAGCTCTGTGTTCTTATCTCCAGCTGATGGGTGAAGGAATCTCAGGTTCACAGCATTTCATTGAGCAAGATCACAAAAGCGAGCGGAGACAGTTACGGTTCGAACCCCGGCTATCTGAACCACTCCTCTAAGCGCCGCCGCCAACAAAAGACAGAATTTAAGTTCATCCTTACCAGCCACCCGGAGATAAATTCTGAAAGGGAGTTCTTAAATGGCATTTGACTTCCTCTCTCTCCCAAAGTAGAGCGACACTGAGCTGTCAAAACAGAAAACTAAGTAAGCGAGCAGTTGCGGACCCCGCATCCCGCAGCTCGGACGAACCGCCCCGCTCGGCTACCGCACCCCGAGCCACGCTCGCCCGCCGCCCCCGGCCGCGACCGTCGCACGACAGGGAAGGGACAAAGAGCCCCGGCGGCTGTCAAGCCCGCCAGACCCCGGCCCGGTTCCGCGGTTCCCCGGTTCCGCGGCGAGAGGGCGGGGCCGGGGCCGGGGGCGCGGCGGGGCCAGACGACCCGGGCGCACTCGGAGACGCCCCCTCCCCCGCTCCTTGCCTGTGGCTTCTCGTCACGGTCGAAGCCGCTGCAGAGCTCCTGAGCCCGAGGGGTGCAACCGAAGCTGAGGAGCGGGCGTCAGCGTCGAGAAGCAACCTGCAGATCAGGATGGAGAAAGGCCAGGGCTTAGAAGCCAGGACGAGGTTGGCTCTAGCGCGCGGAGATTGTACTCTCCTCGCCCCTAGCACTCCGCTTCCGCTCCGCCTCCCGGCGCGGCCCTTCCTCCACTCCGGGGGCTGGCGCCCGCGCCGCGCGGCATTGTGGGGAATGTAGTTCTGACGGAAGGAAGTGGCGGCACGTGTTCCCAGCCTCCGGAGTCTAACTCCTGGTTGGCCGAGGCTGTCGCCTGGCAACCGGAGAAGGGCAGCAGCCGGCTCCTCCCTCCAGCTCAAAAGAGAAGCCAAAAGAAACTGTCTGAGCTAACACGCTGCCGGTGCTGAAAGGAGGGCACGTGCAGTTTCCGGCCTCTGTCCGGGAACCAACCCTCCCAATGCAATTACTTACTGGAGATGGAAGCTAAGAGTGCCTGTGTGTCCAGTGTTGCCAGTAAAGATTGTGGGCCACTGGAATAGGCAAGAAAACTAAAAAGATTTGAGGAAGAAACGTAGTTATTCTTTTAAAGAATGATATACTTGATCTGGGGATTTAACTCAGTGGTTCCAGCGCCTGCCTTGGAAGTGCTAGGGCCCGGGTTCGATTCCCGTAACCACGTACAATAATGGGCTCACCACCGGGCGTGGTGGCTCACAACGTGTAATCCCAGAACTCGGGAGGCAGTGGCAGGAGGATTGCTGTGAGTTCGAGGCTTGCCTGTGCTACATGGTGAGCTCAGGGCCAGCCTGAATTACAGAAGCGAGATCTTGTCTCAAAAAAAGAGAATATACTTATGTAGATGGCCAATGGAAAAGAATCTGCAGATAAATTGTTACAATTAACAGTTTAATAAAGTTAATATTTTTTTTTTTACTCTAGGTTTGGAGGCTAGGATTTATTTCAGTGGCACCACGCCTGACTGTCAAGTGCAATGTCCTGAGCTTATCGGCCCAGGAAAAGAAAAAATAACTGGGTTTGGGGTTTAGCTCGGTGGCAGAGCATTTGTCTAGCATATACATAGCCCTGGGTTAGATACCTAGCACCAATAAGTAAATAAATACTTTTTAAAAATTCAAGCCAAGCCTCGTAGCTCATGACTGTCAGCCCAGGTAACCGGGATGCAGAGACAGGAGGATTGCAAATTCAAGGCCAGCCTTAGCCACATAGTGAAACCCTGTCTCAGAATAAAAAGGACAGGGATTATAACTCAGTAGCAATCTGCACCTATCCTGCAAGATACCCTGGGTTCAATCCCTAGTATCACCAAATAAAAAACAAAAAGTATTTCTATATGCTAGAAAAAAAATAATTTTAAGATACTGTTTATAGTATATTCAAACATCAAATGCCTGGAAATAAATCAAAGAAATGCAAATGTATGAAGAAAACATTGAAAGACACCAAAGAATGCCTAAACAACTCATAACTATAACATGTTCGTAGATTGGAAAATTTAATACTGAAGACATTAAGCCTCTCCAAAGCTAGACAAAGTCTCAAAAGATTTTTCTGTGTGAGAGAGAAACTTGTGAAACTATGGAAGATCCAAAACAGTCATTCATGAGAAAGAGAAAGAAAAGAGGAAGGAAAGAGTAGAAAGGTTTATGATATCAAATATCAAGCTTTGTCGAGGGCCAGGTATTCAGCTAAGTGGTTCCGGTGCCTGCTTTATAAACAAGGTCCCAAGTTCGATCCCCAGTAAGCACATAAAACAATGGCGGTCATGGTGACCCACCAACAGCAATCAGTACCACATACCACAGTGCTGGGCGTGGTAGGTGGCCTGTAATTCCAGCACTGGGGAGGCACAGGCAGAAGGATTGCTTAGTTCTAGGCTGAGTTCAGGACCAGCCTAATCTACAAAGAGAGATCCTGTCTCAAAAAAGAAAGAAAGAGAAAAAGTGTAGGGAAAAATGTAGCCATTTAGCAGTTTCCTAGTATAACCAGTTAAGCAGAACTTCTGCAGAGCTCGGGTTATGCAGAACTCCTGAGTTTATCACCATTTTACAGGATGTTCCCTGGACATTTTGTTAAGTTTTGTATTACTGAATCTTGCAAACAAGATCCGTGAACACACTAGGATAGGAATCAGGAAGTACTTCATGGCCTGTCCCAGGAACTGCCCCAGCCCACCTCTTTTGTTTTTTTCCTTTGCACTGTTACTTTGTATTTGCTCCATAATAAAAGAGTTGTTGGAAGACAGCTCTGAGGTTCCTCTTCCAAGACTGGTCTCCTTGCTGGGTATCTTGAAACTCATCCCTGAGTGCCTACTTTGCCTCTGCGACCCCCGGATTTACGCTGAGGAAACAAAAAAGGAAGAAAAGAAAATGCCTACTCGATGTTAAGGCTATAAATAAAAATGAGGAATTGGTAACTATAAAAATGTGATTAATAGCCACATCTGCAAGCCCTGTGGAGGAGGGAGTTGATACTGGGAAATAAGTTGAAATTCTACAAATCTTCCATGTCTTGGTGTAAGTGGTAGTCCCACTGTCGTCGACTTTATCAGCTTGACTTTATACATATTTCCAAACGTATGTTTTTCTGTTTAGAATCTATTGCCTTCATTCACTTTTAGGCCCTGCAACTGTACAACTTTGGGCCTAGAATTAGGCAAATTCTGTAGTCTTGCTGTTACGCTTTAAATCTAAAATGATCTCCAAGGCCTCCTGTGTTTGCAAAGTGTTTGGATTATGGGGTGTCGTAGCTGACTTGCTGTCAGGGAGTCTTGTCGGAAGCGGCAGGGCACTGGAGCCCGGACCTGGAAGGGTAGGACTCCTTTCCGTCCCTACCCCCTCTCTCTGCTTCTAGCTACCTCGGTGTGAGCAGCTTCCCTCAGCCAGGCCTGGCTTCCAGGCCGCTTCTGTCTAGACCCGCCATGCGAGGACTGGGACTTTAAAACGCGAGCCAACATGAACCTGTTTCTCTCTGAGCTGTCAGGGTCGGATACTGCGCCTCAGTAAGGAGGAAGTGAGTACATGCTCACTAAGCGTCGCTTTCCCAGCCTCTCAAATGTCAATCATACGGATATTATGAATTTAAAAGGGAATGTAAGTTGATGTGTATACAGGAGTTCATGAAGCATAAAAGACCCTGAAGCAGGTAAATCACGAGATGGTCTCATACCCTTGTATTATTTTCCTGTTGTTGGTTCCTTTTTCCCTCCAGTTTGGATTCATTCTCCTGGGGTCCATGGAGTTGCAGCCCACGGTAACCCTTTCTGGATTCGGAGGTCTGCTTTGGTGATCATGAATTTCTTTAGGTGTCACTTGTAATGGAAGTATCTTATTTCTCCATCAGTTTTGAAAAAAGTTTTGAAGAATACATCAGTCTGGGTTAGACGTAGTTTTCTTTTAGGGCTTGAAAAACTTGACTCCCAAGATCTCCTTGACCTAAGGGTTTATGTTGTGAAGTCTGCTCTGATTCTGATGGGCTTTTATATATGATTTGTTTCTTCTCTAACCACTTGTGTTGAATTTCTGGAATCTTGACTATGGAATGCTTTGGTGGAGATTATTTTTTATCATGGCTAGTTGGAGTTCTATATGCCTCGCTTATCTATATGTCAAATTCTTTTTCCTCTCAGGAATTTTTCTGCCATTACTTTGTGAACAGGGTTTTTTTTTAATGTCATTTGTGCTATCTCTTGACTTTTCTCTGTTTCTGATCATTCTTTTTATTCTTCTTTGCATCATCTAATAGCTAATGAATTTTTTGTAGTCCCTTGCTATTTTAGGAGAATGTTTGTTTTCATAATTGCTAACTACCATCCTGTCTTTTATATGTGATATTTTGACCCCACTTTGGCTGTTCTGCTGCATATACTTTCAATGAAGTTTTTAATCTCCTGGGTATCTGAATTTGTTTCCTGAATTACATTTCTTTCCTATGTTGGATGCTCATGATTTGCATCAGTTTCCTAAGCTCTTCTATTTTTTTCAAACCGCTATCTATTCTAGTCATTAACCATGTCTTTCATTATGGTCACCCATTCTGTAGTTATTTATTTCTTTTGTTTCTGTTTTTTTATAGTTCAGACTGTCCCCGAGCTCACTATGTAACTCAGGCAAGCCTCAAACTCACAGCAACCTTCCTGCTTCTGCCTCCTGAGTGCCAGGATTACAGATGTGAGCCACCACATCCGGCATTGTGGTATGTGGTTACAGGTGTGCTCACACCTGTAATCCCGGCACTCGAGGAAGAGGCAGGAGGATTGCTGAGCTCAAGGCTTGCCTGGGCTACACAGTGAGCTCAGGGTCAGCCTCAACTATAAAAATGATACCGTTTCTCAAAAAAAAAAAAAAAAAATCCTGGAATTGAACTCTGGAACTTGCACTTGCAAGGCAGATGCTGGAACCGCTGAGCTAAATCCCCAGCCCTGTAGTTATCTATTTCTGATTTGATTTTTTTTCCTGAAACTCATTGATCTGCTTTGTTACTTCTGCTGTTATCACTTCAGGCTATTGATGGGGGTGGGTTTCAAATTTTTCCACCTTATTGTTACCTGAGTTTGCCTTTGGTGAGCTAAAATTCTGGAGGTGCATTTTCCTTAAGTGACATCTCATTTATATATATATATATATATATATATATATATATATATATATATATATATACATACACATGTATATACGTATATATGTGTATATATATACATGTGTATGTGTATATATGTATACGTGTGTATATATATATATGTGTGTGTATATATATATATATATATGTGTGTGTGTGTATATATATTTTTTAACTTAATTCCTGGATTCATGCTGGTAAATTACATATGACATGTAACTTTATTGCTAATATTTGCTAAAATTTAAGAAATGACTGCTTCTCAGAAATGTCTTCCAGATGTTATTGGCTTTTTGGATTTTGAGTCTGTTGCAAGGTCCTACCTCTTCAATTTATTGGGGATGAGAAGTTGCTGACTATTTGGCCTAGCCCCTGGTTCCTTGACCTTGGCCTATGATGTTATTTTTGTTGTCTTTGTTACTGTTGTTGTTTTGGTGGTACTTGGGACTGAACTCACGACCTTGGCCTTGCAAGGCAGGTGGTGGTGCCACTGAGCTAAATCCCCAGCCCAGCCTGTAGTGTTGTTTCTGACTCTCAGGCAACATCCATCTTGGCATACCAGAAAGAGCAACTGATTAGAACAACTTGGCTACTAGAGCTAAAGTAAAACAAGGGGCACTAAGTTCACCCCTCTCCTCACATTGCTCTATTCCAGCATCTGGACACCTAACCTCAGAAGGGCTTTTTCTCTGCTCTTCACCATTCCACCATCTTTCCAGACATCTTGATGAATCTTAACTATCCCTTCACCTTTGCAGTATTTGCTCCAGACTTACAGCCCCAGCAAGGAGAGACCAAAGGCCCAAGAATAGTAAATCTGTTAGTATCCTGGCTGCAAAGGGTAGGGAGCAAGGAGCTACCTCCTTGGGAAAGAAGGGAGGGAGGTAGAACATTCTCCTCAAAAGCTGCCATCTACCAGAAGGTTCTCCAGGTGAGAAGGGCTTGGATATTGGACTATGAAAAGAAGGACTGAATTTGATGAGAGCTCCTATTTCTTGCTACTAAACAATCCCTGATATAATCCGAGGAGAAAAGCTATAATCTAAGATTAAGTCTCAATATCGAGTAGAAAATTCTGTTGTAAGTCAAGATATCAGTAATACAGTATACCCACTAGGCATAAAGCCAAAGTCGCAAAGACAAAAATGTGAAGTAAAAATAAAAGAAAATGAACATATATAATATATATATTTATTTTTTCTTGTATTAGGGATTAAACTCAGATCCTCATGCTTTCAAAGCAGGCGTGTTACAACTTGAGCCAAATCCCCAGCCCACAAAAATATATTCTTGATTGTTTAGCTATCCTTAATGTCAACATGGGGAGAAAAATATATTTAAAAGGAAAAATTTCAAAATACAATAGCATATGGCATGAACCAAAAGAATCCCACTGTTACTAGAAGCAGTTTAGTACAGTCTAGTGCTAAAAATCCCTTGTCTATAGGCAATCTGCCTGAGTTTGAACCTGAGTTTGCCCCTATTATGGGTGAAAGCCCGGGAAGAGTAAAACAGGCTTTATAAAAAAATCTGAATAATAAAAGTACCTACTGGATAGAGTTCTAGCAAAGATTAAATTGAGATAACCTATTTAAAAACCTTCCTAACGAGTCTAGCCAAGGCATGCTAAGCCCTAATACACATTCACTAAGTTAATATCTATTCTCTTTCATCAGTATCATTTCATGGCATTGATTGTACAACATATCATTATTTTATGAATTACAATAAAAGAAAATAGCTCTCAATTGAAGAATGACAGTGATTTTTAATGAGTGCTACGGTCTGGATCAAAGACGTGTGTGCTAAGAAGGGCACAGGCTGGGGATTTAGCTCAGTGGTTCTGGCGCCTGTCTTGCAAGCACAAGGACCCTGGTTCGATCCCCGGTAACCACATAACAAACTGGGCGTGGAGACTCACGCCCAGCAGCAATCAGTACCACACGCCACAGTGCCAGGCATGGTGACTCACGCCTGTCATCCCAGCACTCGGGAGGCAGAGGCAGGAGAATTGTGATGTGAGTTTGAGGCTGAGCTGAGGGCCAGCCTGAACCACAAAGTGAGACCCTGTCTCAAAAAACCTAAAAAAAAAAAAAAAAAAAAAAAAAAGTGAGGACGCACAGGGCCGTGCACACCGGGATGGAAGATGTTTATGATCACGTCTTCTTTCTTTCTTTCTTTTTTTTCCTCCCACTACTGCGGGCTGAACCTAGGGAGCTGAATTATCTCCCTAGGCCTTTTCTAACGTTTATTTTGAGACATAGTCTAAGTTGCCCGGGGCAGCCTCAAATTTAATTTTCCTGCTTCAGCCTCCTAAGTAGTGGGCATTACAGCCATGTGTAACCATGCTGGCTGACCCTTCATTTGATAACTACCACGTGGAACAATAACCCTCCATTTCCCCCTGTGGAATATGGCCTTGGCGCCTTCCCATCTGCTCCCAGCCTTCTCACTGGATCGCGGTTGTCTTTGTCCCTCCTAAACTGAAGACAGCCGGAAGAAAATGGAAGATGTCCCGGAAACATCATTTCTCTTCTCAGAGCCATACATACGACAGGTTTTCTTAAATATAGAGTTAGCGGAACCCAGCAGTGAGTACCTGTAGTCCCTGCTACTCCGAAGGCTCAGGCAGGAGTAGTGTTTGAACAGGAGCTCAGGGTCAGCCTGCACAACATAGTTAGGCCTTGTCTCAAAAAGGAGCTACACAAACTAAATTTTCTTATTAATGTGTCAAACCCATATATAGTGCTAGCGTTAAGGAATCCTGGTCCATTCTAACTCTTACTGGTCTGCCTGCAGCCTGCCAGATCTCACTTGTAGACCATAGCACCCCAGAAACTCGACCCGAATGAATGAGCAAGCCTTCTGGCTTATGCTAGAGGCGCCTCTGACACTTTCCTGACTGAGTCATCAGAGCAGTCCTGCTCATTGTGCAGACGAGGGAACAAACTCAGGACTGTACACTTGCAAGGCAGGCGCAGCGCCTATGAGCAACCACCTACCCCCGCCCCTGCCCTGTACTCTTATTCCACCTGCCCAGTCTGTCATCCGGGGCCTGGCTGTCTCTATCCCTTGTCCTTTCTGCAGGCTCTCTCGAGCTTTGGGGCTCTTGTAAACAGTTTATTGAGTGCTTTCTGTGAGTGGGTTGTGAGCAGGTGCCAGGGGAGACCACCAGACCCTGGACCCCTTGGCTAAGCAGATGGTTTTCTGGTAACATCAAGCCGGAGCTGATGGGACTTAACGGACATTGATCTCTTACTGCAGCATTTTGCTTCGTGTGCATGTGACAGGAAAGGCCAGCTCAGAAAACTGGTCTGTGAGCTCACTGCATGGACAACCATCTGATCACTGGGGCAGCAGACTCCCTGCCCAGTTGTAAACAGGTTTTTCCAGCTGAGCTCTGAGCTGGAAGAAGCAATGGACTTTGTATCAGAGAAATCTCTCTTAATGGATCAGGGTTGGGGCACAGTCCCTGCTCGTGTATTGAGGGGAACAGTCTCATGTCCTGGAAGAACAAGAGACCCTGGGACAGTGGCTTTGATGGTAGTCTGACTTGTTCAGCCCCGACTCAACTACTTTTCTTGATGATGAGACGTGATTCTGACTCCCAGAGTTAAAGGGAGGAGGTTTATTTGGCTCACAGTTTGTGGAGACTTCAGACCCTAATTGGCTCCAAGGTGAAGGAGCACATGGAACACAGGCCTTGCACTGGACAAACAAGGTGTGCAGACCAGCAAAAGAAAACGGGAACCTGGACGGTGTCTTTCTGCCCCTTTATTGTATCCAGACTGTTGGGATTAGAGAGATGGCAGTGTCAGTGTACTGGGTTAGTGATCGCAGACCCCTTCTGCCAGCCTCACACGCTGATCTCTGCGAAAAGGTCACCGACAACTGCATGAGGCTTTGGGGGCTACCGAGACTCGAGCCGTGCCAAGTGCACTGCTGCGCCCGGTGTCCCCGGTCCCCAGCATTGTTCTCACCTCCCCTCTGCTCTACAATACAAATTTTTAAAAGGAATACCTGCCCTTAATTTTATTTAGACTGATCATTTTTTACTTAATGCTCATGGCAGTGATAATAACTACACTCACTGAGAATTTATTAACGTATTTCACACCATGCCTGGCATTTTACGTGCATTACCTCACCTCCCTCCACAACCTAAGAAGCGGATGTCGTTATCATGTCCAGGTGTGCGGATGGCTGACACGCGGAACAGGTGGGCTCAGACATTACCACAGGAAAAACAACTGTGCTTTCGCCGTTCTGTGGGGACTGAACCTAAAACAAGTCTTGTCATTTATCTAGTTGGTCTTAGATGATAGAAAGTCTGAATTTGAAATTTCTAAAACAGTTTGGGCACAGTAATTCTAAATGTCCGTTTCCATAAGGTAACTTCCAGCCTCAGTAATCCTAGTGCTGCCTGGCGCAGGAAAATCATCAGTGGATGCGGAAACGAGGTGGTGAACGTTCAGTGAGGAGCAGCGGATTCACAGTGTCTCACGGTACCTCTCTTTAAGATGCTAATGAAGTGTGAACGGGAAAATGTTAACTTCCCAGTGGAGAACCCTAGCAAGCACCACCTTATCCAAACAGTTACCATTAACCTGAAGAATTAAGCCATAATCTCTTGATGGAATGCAGCCTCGACTTTAAAAATCCAAATCTCGAGCCAACCGCGGTTCCACACACCTACAGGTGTTGCAATCCCAGGACTTGGGGAGGCTAAGGGAGAGAGATTATGAATTCCAACCGAGCCTGGGCAACCCTGTGACCTAGTGATTCCCCTTTTTGTAGCACTCATATGAAATAATTCTACGTATTCATGCAGATGCATCACAGAAAATGACAGGTATATTACCTCTCCCCATGACTCTTATATTGACTTTTAAGAAAGTTATAATACAATGTAAGGTGAGAGAGAGAAATTATGAGAATATTCACTGTTTTCCTTTCTCTTTCCTTTTTTTCTTTTTGGCAGTCTGGCTAACTTGCTCAAGTGGGCCTCAAACCTTTGTTCTTCCTGCCTTAGTCTCCTGAGTACCTGGATTACAAGAAAAAGGGTATTTCTGAAGGAACTCAAAGGACTGAACTTCAAACATTCTGCTTTGTGATAGTTTGAATTGATATAGAAAATTTAGAGAATTAACAGAAATGAAAAATTGATATGTATTTCACTTTCAAGTATCCATACAGTACTTTTAACATGGAAATTTTTTTTTTATTTAGGTTTTTTTTTTTTTTTTTGAGACAGGGTCTCACTTTGTGGTTCAGGCTGGCCCTGAGCTCAGCCTCAAATTCACATCACAGCAATCCTCCTGCCTCTGCCTCCCAAGTGCTGGGATTACAGGCGTGAGCCACCACGCCCGGCACTGTGCTCTGTGGTACTGGTTACTGCTGGGGTGAGTCTCCACGCCCAGTATGGTATGTAGTTACCGGGGATCAAACCCGGGTCCTTGCGCTTGCAAGACAGGCACCAGATCCACTGAGCTAAATCCCCGGCCCTAACATGGAAATTTTTTGAGGTAGAACATATACAGATGATGATTTGAGAACTAAGGTGAGGTTACCAGCGTCCTCCAGCCAAAAAGCATCAGAAATACACCTGTATTTAAGTAGCATTAGATACATCAGGAAGCAGAGATAACTGTACAGTCGGGTTTTTTTGTTTTGTTTTGTTTTGTTTTTTATAATAAGCCTTATCTAGATGTAGAGACAACTACAATAAAGTTAGAGCTATAATTAGGAAAGAAGCAGAAGTCACTTATATGTCCATAAAAGGGACATTTGTGATCATTTTGGTGGTTCTGGAGTGTGCACATTGTCTTCGTGTTCACACACGGCTAGGAAGTGATGCCAAAGCTTTTTGTGTGTTTGCTGGCGCTCCCCTAGGTCTTACACCCACAGTCCTGGGGCCTGACTGGAGGCGTGGAAGGAGATTGGCCCTCACTGGGCTCTGTGTCAGCCTGATGTTTGGCCATCATCTGGCATTGTGACAGAGTAACACCAAATACAGATGGGAGTGACATCCTCAGGAGCCCGGGACACTTCTCTATCTCAACTGTACCAGCAGAAAGGGAAAAAGAAAAGAAAGAGATCATCAAAGCCAGAGGTGGCAGCACACACCTGAGTGCTAGGAGGCTGAAGTAGAACCACAAGCAAACCCTGAGCATGGGGCCGAGGATTTAGCTCAGTGGTTCTGGTGCCTGTCTTGCAAGCGCAAGGGCCTGGTTTCGATTCCCTAGTAACCACATACAATACTGGGTGTAGAGACTCATGCCCAGCAGTAACCAATACCACATACCACAGGGCCGGGCGTGGTGGCTCACGCCTGTAATCCCAGCACTCAGGAGGCAGAGGCAGGAGGATTGCTGTGATGTGAGTTTGAGGCTGAGCTCAGGGCCAGCCTGAAACACAAAGTGAGACCCTGTCTCAAAAAGAAAAAAAAAAAAAAAAACCCTGAGCAACTTAGCAAGACCAGATCACAAAACAAAAAATAAAAGGCCAAGAAAGAAAATTCTAAAACAAGAATAAAGACAGCTACAAAAAGGAAGAGTTCCAAACACATAAAAATAAATAAAGAAAGGGCCGGGGATTTAGCTCAGTGGTTCCGGCACCTGTCTTGCAAGCACAAGGATCTGGGTTTGATCCCTGGCAACCACATACAATACTGGACATGGAGACTCACACCCAGGAGCAGTCAGTACCACATACCGCAGTGCCGGGCGTGGTGGCTCACGCCTGTAGTCCCAGCACTCGGGAGGCAGAGGCAGGAGGATCGCCCTGAGTCCAGGCCAACGTAGGCCACATGAGGAGCTCAAGGCCAGCCTGAACTACAAAGTAAGACCCTGTCTCATACAACCAAAGGACTGATAAATTATTTTTTGATTTTGTATCCACCAAACAGAATACTAAGCAGCCATTAAAATGCAATGGAAGAATGTGTAATAGCAAATAAATACATTCTTATACTGTTAAGTAAGAAGACTGATTACAAGCCAGTATTTATAATAAAGGGCTGATAACATAAACACCGGTGTTAATATCACAAGATCTGGTTGGTGGTATTTTATGGACAATTTTTTTCTTTGTTTTTTAATACCAGTTAGGGCCTTGTGCACAAGTACATCCCTAGCCCTAAGAAAGAACTTTTTTTCTTCCCATTAACCTCTATTTCCCAAAGTTCCTTAGTGCAGGTGTATCACATGGGGCATGAGAAGGGCCGGCGTTGCTGCTCTTGCAGGGTTAGCATGTTTGTGTTATGAAACCGTTACGCTCATTCTGAGGACTTCCTTTTTTTGATCACTTTCAAACCCTCTCTCCCCTTCTCTACATTGCTCTGGTTGAACAAGATCATCACAGGAGTGAGAAGCCAGAGGTGTCGGTTCACAGTAAGGCTGAAAGAGCAGCTGGGGGCTTCAGACGCTAACACGTCGGCAGCAAGATTTACATTCTGACATACGTGGAGGCTCTACCTTATATTCTTCTCCAGGTTGAGAATCAAAACATAGGTTTAGATTTGCCCAAGAAAGTTAGTTCAGCTTCCTAGATTTCTACATCATTAAGCAAATAAGTGACTAATTTCTTCGTGTCAAGTGTCATAATAAGCACTTCACACATACTAACAAGTCTTCACAGTAACCTTAAAGCACAAATACATTATTGTTCCCATTTTACCCACGTGAAAAGTCAACCACAGAGACAAATTAAGTAACTGCCTCAAAGTCCTAGAGGCGACCAGTAGTGAGGACAGGATTTGAACACAGACTGTCCGGCCCAAGGGTCTGTGGTCTTCACTTTTCTTGGAAGATGATGAAGGCAGAATATAAACAGAGTTGTCATTGAATCATAAACTTATTTCTGTATTTTCCTTACATTTAAAAAAAATCTGTATTACATACCAATGGACCAGCCCTAAATGTCACAGGCCAAGTAACAGACAAAAATGTCGGGCAGCACCAAGGACAGATCCTGGCAGGCTCGGCGTGGAGGCATTCCTTCAGTGGATGAAAGCTGAAAATCTTGCACAATCTCATCCTTTGAAATAGCTGCTTTTAGCTGTCTAAAGTCCAAATGTCACTCTGGGCCTCGAATTGAGATGGCCATACCTCCCAGGGCCTCCCTTCCCACTGTCATTGTCAGCACAGTATTCTACACGTTTCCTTAACAAATATTCCTTCATAAGGACAAATTTAAAACATATCTCTAAAATTCTGGCTTATGTATATATGTGCAACACAAAGGGACTGAGTTATGTTTGCTTATGTGTCACTGTTTTGTTGATTGGTCACAATGGATTAATTACTTTAAGTGAAGCAAAGGGGACACACAGGGGTAAATACCACACTGTTTCTCGGGTACCAGAAACCAAAAGTGGAAATAAGGTGTGAAAAGTATGATAAAGGGCCAGGGATTTAGCTCCCTGGTTTCAGCACCTCCCTAGCAAGTGCAAGTTCCCAAATTTGATCCCCGGTAACCACATACAACAATGTGGAGTGTGGAGACTCATGCCCAGCAGCAATCAGTACCACACACCACAGTGCCTGGCCTGGTGGCTCACGCATGTAATCCCAGCACTCGGGAGGCACAGGCAGCAGGATTGCTGAGTTCGAGGCTCACTTGGGCTGCAAAGTGAGCTCAGAGTCAGCCTGAACTACAAATTGATATCCTGTCTCATATATATATACATAATAGATATTGGGACTAGGAAAAAAATGTGCAAATGGGAAAGAGAACAAGGGGAGGGAGAAAAGAGGGAAAGGACAAGAAAACAAGCAAGTGTAGAAAGGAAAAAATGAAAACAAAGCTTTTGCATACGGGGAAGGGAGGGGCTTCGGGCGAGGGTGGGAATGGGATAAAAAGAAGCAAATTATATCATGTGTAGGTGCAAATTCCCTGAGATGAGTATTTTCATTATGTATATCTAAACTGTACAAAAATTGAAAATGAATTTTATTTTCTTTCTTTTCTTTTTTAGGGTTTTTTTTTAAGGTTTTTTGAGACAGGGTCTTGCTTTGTGGTTCAGGCTGGCCCTGAGCTCAGCCTCAAACTTACATCACAGAAATCCTCCTGCCTCTGCCTCCCAAGTGCTGGGATTACAGGTGTGAGCCACCACGCCTGGCACTGTGGTGTGTGGTGCTGATTGCTGCCTGGCGTGAGTCTCCACACCCAGTATGGTATGTGGTTACTGGGGATTGAATCCGCGTTTTTGCGCTTGCAAGACAGGCACCGGAACCACTGAGCTAACTCCTGGCCCCCTTTTTTTTTTTTAGGATTTTTGAGATAGGGTCTGGCTTTGTAGTGCAGGCTGGCCCTGAGCTCAGCCTCAAATTTACATCACAGCAATCCTCCTGCCTCTGCCTCCAGGGTGCTGGGATTACAGGCATGAGCCACCACACCCAGAATTGTGGTATGTGGTACTGGTTGCCAGTATTGTATGTGGTTACTGCGTATCAAACCTGGGTCCTTGCGCTTGCAAGACAGGCGCCAGAACTACTGAACTATATCCCCAGCCCCTGAATTTTATTTTCTTGGCCTTTATTTCACCAAAAATCACTAAGGATTCCAAATTGCCAATTTAACACTTACTCACTGGCTAGAACCTATAGCATAGATGAAATATATAAGTGCCAGACTTATTGCTGTACTTTTCTGCTTATTTTATAGATATTACTTATTTTAAACCGGGCATGATGATCCACATCTGTACCCCCTACATTCTTGAGAAGAAGGGGAAAAAACAATTGAGATGTGCAATGCACATGTACCAGCTCTGCACGGTGGATGTAATCACTATGTACTGCAAAGATGTACCGATACAAATTAAAGTTAAAAAGAAGCCAGGTCTGGTGGCACAGGCTTGTCAAGCTGGTAGTCTGGAAAGGCTGACACAAGAGGATCACAACTTTCAAACCCATCACGGGTAATTCAGCCTCCTAGAAGAAGCCTATATATTAAAAAAATAAAGTTACAAGGTTAGGGACACCACTTGGTGGGGATGGCGAACCTTGGAGAGCTTTCAATGACAATAAATGGCCCATTGCGGCACTCAGGCCATAGTTTCACCAGCACACTGCTAGGCTCAATCCTCAGCACTGAAAAATTAATACTTACACACAAAACTCTTAGGAAGTGTGAAAGCAAGATAGACTTGCACATTTTTCTGAAACTGCACTTTTTTTTTTCCATGAGCATAATCTTTATTTTTTCCCACAGTCCTGGAGATTCACAATGTGTCTTCACTCTGTGCTACAACTCTGGTATTTTTTAGTTTTGAGCAAGGTCTAGCAAACATGCCTAGGAGGACTCAAACTCACAGTCTTCCTGCCCCCGCCCCCGGCAGAGCTGAGATCGTAGGCCTGGGCCGGGCTACGTGGCTCTACTGTCTGATGCTGCCACTCACATTATCTCTGAGGCGGAGCCTCCTGCAGAGGCCAGGCTGGCCTTGTGTGTGGCTCAGGTTGATTGCCAGCTTGTGATTTTCTGCCTCAGCCTCCCCAATGGTAGAACTGCAGGCATGTGCCGCCATGTCTGGCTATCTTGATATTTTAGATGAAACTCCTGAAATCAGAGCCTTATTATTTTATTCTGTAGGTAAATCTTCCCACTTAAAATCTGGTGGACAGTGCTGGAGATTCAGTTCAGGGCAGAGAACTTAAGTGGCATTTGTAAAGTACTGGGGTCAATCTGAGCACCAAAACCAAAACAAAACAACAACATGCTGACATATTGTATAATTCTGTTTACATGAAATGCTCAAAACAGGCAAACACTTAAAAACATAAAGTAGGGGCCGGGGAGTTAGCTCAGTGGTTCCGGCGCCTGTCTTGCAAGCGCAAGGGCCCGGGTTCGATTCCCCGGTAACCATATAACAATACTGGGTGTGGAGACCCACACCCAGCAGCAACTAGTACCACATACCACAGTGCCGGGCATGGTGGCTCACGCCTGTAATCCCAGCACTCGGGAGGCAGAGGCAGGAGGATTGTGATGTGAGTTTGAGGCTGAGCTGAGGGCCAGCCTGAACCACAAAGCGAGACCCTGTCTCAAAAAACCTAAAAAAAAAAAAAAAAAAAAAAAAAAAA
>PVIR01019633.1:0-31645 GCA_004026965.1 Petromus typicus
AAAAAAAGAAAGAAAGAAAATACGTCACTCTTGTTGCAAGGCAGAGAAATGTCTCATCTCTCCAATTCTATAAAAGTATATTCAACCCCCACATGTGCAAGTTATATACTTACTGTTGTACTAATATACTATATTTTAAAACTCATAAAATAGAATTTTAGGGCCGAGGATTTAGCTCCGTGGTCCCGGTGCCTGTCTTGCAAGCACAAGTCCCCAGTAACCACATACAACAATACTGGGTGTGGAGACTCACACCTACCAGCAATCAGTACCACATACCACAGTGCCAGGCGTGGTGGTTCATGCCTGTAATCTGAGCACTTGGGAGGCAGAGACAGGAGGATTGCTGTGCATTCAAGAATGAGCTCAGGGCCAGCCTGAACTACAAAGCGAGACCCCGTCTCAAAAAAAAAAAAAAAGAATTTTAGAAAAATAGGGTTAAAAAGCAACATACAAAAAAAAGAGAAGCTAATAAATTTTCTTTCTGCATTCCACAGGATAGATTTTCTTACCCCCTGGTAATATGATTTTAAAGAATAAAACAATAAATGACCTGTGAAAGGTATATGGAACTTCAGGGTCTAGCTCCACTCATTTCTTCCATTGCAACCTACAGTTCAATCATATCTAACTGCCTTTGATTTCTGGTCTCACGCTGTAAAATCTAGTCTGCTTTGCCATTGCTCATCGTGTGCTCGCCTTATCCTTTCTGCCTGGAATATTTATTCCTGTCATACAGGAAGATTGGAATAATGCACTTCTCTAAATAGTTTACTCAGATTTACTAATTTTTAACATTTTGCTAATATTTGTACATTTATATGTAAATTTTTCTAAAGCATTTTAGAGTTGAATATATCTTGTCCTTTCACCCCTGAATATTTCAGTGTGTATCCCAGTTCTATTTGAGAATTACCTTCAAAGTCAAATCCTTTTCTGGTTGCTTTCTAGTTAAGTCTACCAAACAATCCAAAATTGTTTGGATAGGCCAGTAGTTACTAGCTTTTTGGTACACAGTGTCTACACAACTTTAATGGATGCTAGGCTAGTCCAGAAACTCCGATTTAGTAGGTTCTTGAATCTGAATTTTAAGAGCACAACAAAAGCCAAAGATCATTGTTAGATTCTAAAGTTTATGCAGAGGTATAGATAGTGCTTTCAAATTTTTGCACATAACACTAGTGATAAGCATGGTGCTTTCCAAAATTTGCAGAATTTCAAAGCCCTAATAAAAGTCATTATTGGACCAGAGATTTAGTGCAGTGGTTCTGGTGCCTGTCTAGCAAATGCAGGTCCTGTGTTTGATCCCCAGTAACCACATACCAGAATGCCAGACGTGGTGGCTCATGCCTATAATCCAAGCACTCGGGAGGCAGAGACAGGAGGATTGCTGAGTTCAAGGCTAGCCTGGGGTATATAGGGAGTTCAGGGCCAACCTGAACTACAAAGCAAGACCCTATCTCAAAAAAAAAAAAAAAAAAAAAGAAAGAAAGAAAGAAATCATTAGTTCTTTTTTGTATAGGAAGAAAACAGTATTCAGAAAGGTTAAAAAAGTATCCAAAACAAATTATAAGTGGTAGAACTGATTAGAAACAAAGTTTGCCTCTAAAGCTTTTCTCTGCATTGTACCTGCCCTTGAAAGCAAAGATATTTTTAATTCTTTCAGGAATGTAACCAGAAAGGGAATCACTGGGTCAAATGGAATGTCTAATCCTGATATTTTTGAGCAATCCTCATACTAATTTCCACAGTAGTTACACCAGTCTACACGCTCACCAACAGTGAAGAAGAGTTCCTTTTCCCCATGGCCCCTCCAGCATTTCTTATGAGTTGATTTCTTAAAATAGTCATTATTTCTGGAGTATTAGAATCTCAGTGTTGTTTTAATTTGCATCTCTCAAATGACCAGTGATGTTGAACATTTTTCATATATTTATTTACCATTTGTGATTCTTCATCCGAGGAATGTAAAAGATGCACATGTTTGGATTGTGTCTTTAAATTTGAGGAGTCTTTAAATTTTGTATTGGGGGCTAACAGGGACTACTGACTAAATTTTTTTCCCACTCTGTAGGTTTTCTCTTCACTCTGTAGATTTCTTTTGCAGTGGAAAAGCTTTTTAATAGGATGAGATCCCAAAAGAACAGGGTGCTGGCAAAAAAAAAAAAACAACCAGACCTGAGGATCAACGGAACAGACTAGAAGATATGAAGATAACCCCAAACGCACTCAGCCACCTAATCTTTTATAAAGAGATCAAACGCTTTCACTGAGAAAAACGCAGCCTCTTTAATAAGTGGTGCTGGAAAACCTGCTGTCTATATGCCAAAGACTAAAACTACACCCAGGTCTTTCACCATATACTAAACTAAAATCAAAATAGATCAGAGATCTAAATCAGAAACAATATTCTGGAAAAGAGAATATAAAGAACTCTTAAAGACATAGGGGTAGACAAAAATTTTATGAACAAAACCCAAACTGTATAGGAAATAATAAAAAATAGCAGACTTTTAACACTGTATAATTCAACAATCACAAGAACATATTGAAAAGTTTTAGATAAAAGCAGTCCTTAAGTGAGGCATGATGAAATAGCCATTCTTTTTTAAAGATGAATTGTCATCTCATTTCATTTTTGTCTTTTACTTTATAGTATTTTGCATTACTTCATATAACTCACAAGGTTTTTTTTTTCTTTACCATTAAATAATTTACCCACCTTTATAAATTCCAGTCTCCCTAGTTGTTTTGTTTTTGTTTTTGGCTCGCTAGATACTTGCCATCTAGCCCAGCCTGGCTGTAAACTCGTAATCCTGCTTTGACCTCCTGAATGCTGGAATTATGGGCATGTACTACCACACCTAGCTATAATTTCCTCTTTTAAAATAAAATACCAGTCATCCCACTTCATGATTTCTGTATTGAAATGAGTCCAGCAACTATTTCCTCCATCTCATTTTGAGAAATAAAAAATAATATAATAACAATACATATAGTGATTTTTTTAAAAACGCAAAAATGAATAATAGTTTGAAAGTTTTCTCAGGTGACCTCATATTATTCTTGCTTTTTCTGATTTCCATCACAAGTACTGTGTCCTTGCTGTGTCTTCCCGTGGTACTCTACACACATCTCTACTTTCTGGCATCTTCTGTGTTTCATCTTCTCTCCTTTTAGATCATGTGCTTCTTTAAGGCAAATGGCTGAATCTTATTTTTGTACCTCAGGATCTCTTAACTGAATTGCTCAGTAAATGCTCAACTTAATTTAATCAGACATGAAATCTTATTGCTACTAGTTATATAAAGACTGATGTTTTTAGCCAGTTAATTTTTTTAAGATGAAGTATAGAATTAATGAGAAATATTTTAATTTTTGTTAAAATATTATTATATAATCTTTGATGATTATTTAATATAAGGTGTGACCTTTGACTATGAAACCCTAATTTTAGTTCTGTTTAGTCTTTGTTGAATTCAACCATTTTCCAAAACTCTAAAGTGAAAACAATTTAAATTGGAGATCTTTAGGAAGAACTGAAAGCATGAATACAGAATCTTTTTTGATTTTTAGTATTTTTCCCAATTTTTGATAGACATCTTACCCACACCTAATTCAACAACAGTTTTAATTAGCAACTCACTTTGGTAGTTTGTTCTGAGTATTTTAAGTAGTTCTTTACAAATGATAGCTTTCTTTATATATTATTTCTAATAACTCAATACAATATCATTAGTAGATTTGGGAACAAACATAAGTACTGACTCTTGGTAAGCATCTAGCTCTGTTTTTAGATCAGAAATACAAGAGAGTGCACAAGAGTAGCTAAGCAGATCTGCACAATAAAGTTAACCTGAGCATCCAATAATACTTTTCTAAAGTAATATTCTATTACTGTAATATTGTATTACTTTTCTACTTTTATAAAAGTAATAGAATATTGTTAATCTAGTAAATTACTTAGTGCAAGAAATTTCAGAACATCCTGAGTTATCATCCTCCAGTTATCCTGGAGTTATTTTCTTCTGTACTAACATTTTAATTACAGAGCTCACTCAGACTCAACTGTATCTGGCCACAACAGTTTATAAACTTTGTTTCCCTTAAAAACTAGATGCTTTGAAATGTCTTACTGTCTGTCATCTTAGGTCTGTCACCTTCCCCAAAGAATTTCATGCTAATTGGTTTTTTTTATTTGTTTTAATTTCAGTGGTAGGATTGGGATCCTGGTGCTTCCACATGACTCTGAAATATGAAATGCAGGTTAGTAATAACAAAATCAAATAAATGCTTATTTCTCTAAATCAGAGACACTTCAGATTTAAGAAAAACATATAAAAGGAGATTTTTAATATCTGGAGTTTGTTTTTTTTAAGCCCAAGTCAAAAGAGCCACACTGATTAAGAAGCAAGATGAATTGTCTATTTTTTTTAAAAAATGAAAACAGTATAGCTTTTTGATGAACTCTATGCTAGCATATATAATTTTAGAACAGCATTGTATATGAGTCATATTGGCAACATCTTAAAATGACATAATCAGTTCACCAAAACAATATATTCTCATTCTTAAATGCCTATGTTATTTTATGACTCTATGGCATACATTTCTTTCTCTTCTTTGTAATAAATTGAGTTTACTGATACATTTTAGGAACAGCATGCATTTCAATGGTTCAGCCTGTCTAGCTGGAAAAGTTTTAGAAGTCTGAAAGGATTTTTAGTTCCTGCCATAGCTCTAAAGAGAACCTGTGTCTAGTCTTCAATATTTGGCCTTTCGGTTTATCCTGACTAACTTAGAAAGTTCTAGAACATCAGTGTAAAGTAGAAATAAAATCTGAAGGGTATATGTAATTTAAGATTTCCTATAGCAACTTTGAAAAAACATAAAAAGAAAAGAGCAAAATTAAAACTTTCTCATTTTTTGAGGTACTAAGGATTGAGGCCAAGGCTTCATGCACACTCTCCCACTGAGCTAGTTCCACAAACTTATATTAATTTTTTAAGACAAGGCCTCAGCTGGGGATGATGGCATAAGACTGTAATCTCAGTATTGTGGGAAGCTGAGTCAGGAGATTTCCAAGTTAGACCCCACCTGTGCAACCTAGCAATTTAATGAAAATCTATCTCAAAATTAAAAATTTAAAAATGAAGGCCTGGGTATATAGCTCAGTATGTAGAGCCTGTGTTCTATCCCCAGAAACACACACACAATCAGCTGTGACACGTGCACCTGTAATCCCAGCTACTCTGGAGGCTGAGACTGGAGGATTACAAATTTAAGGCGATTTAGAAATACCTTTATCTCAAAAAATACAAAAAAGCCTAATTTTTTTTTTCATTTTTGGAAGAGTGTTAGTAGTTCTTACACAAGTGTTGAGGATGAGATATATGAAATACATAGTTACAGTTTAATAAGACATTCCTACCACCTAGATTTTAAAATAATAACCTTTTCATAAACATTTTGTTCAGTTTAGTTCTATAAACAAGTAAGCTACCAACATCCATACTTTAGCTCTGAGCTACAAATTTTTACTTCTGGTCACCTAACTGACATTTCTGCTTGTCTCTCAGATAGCTCAAACTCAAAATGCTGAGTTCTTAGGAGTTTTTTTGTTCTTATGAGTTGTGGTTTTGTTTTGTTTTGTTTTGTTTTGTTTTGTTTTTTGGTCTCAGGAATCCGTGTAGCACCTACTGAATATTTAGTCTAAAAATCTTGAGTCATTTTTTGCAGTTTTATCTCCCTTACCTTTATATGAAATTGACAAATCTCTATTTTACTTGTTAAATATTTCTCTTATTTTTTAAAATTTAAATCATTATATATACACATCATGAACACACTCAACATCGAGAATTTGTACCATATATGACACAACTTAATTCACATTTTTTCCCATTACCATCCCCAACCTATAACACTCTGCCCCCTATACACACAAGCTTTATTTCCTTTTTTTTAACCATCACATTTTTTATTTCCCCTCATTAAAATTTACTTACATCCATTCTCTTTTGCTACCTTTAAACAAGCAGCAGCTTCTCTAGCCTGAACTCTTACAATAACCCCTTAGCTAGTCCTCATATATCCACTCCTTTTTCCTTCAGAATACTTTTATACATACTGATCTGAAATTCTGTGTTGACTATATTTTCTGCATTTTTGATGGGCTAGCACTTGGTGCCTGGCTGACTGGGGAAAGACTTCCCTCCTTTGGCTACGAGTTTTTAGAGACTGACAGTTTATCTTACCCAGACAGTGTCTTCCAAATGGAGACAAAACCAGAGCTCATACTCAAACCACCTCTTGGACTTGGCTCTAACATTCCAGTTATAAATATGTCTCTACCCTAATCACTTGATCTCTAGAGACAACTTCTGTACCCCAGAGCCTGCTGAAATTATTCAAGCTAGCCAACCCTAATCTTGTTTACCCTCAGTTGTCTTGTCTTTCCAGTAGAAATCACCATAAAACTCTCCTGGAATTTTCCCCAATCTTTGTGGTCCCAGAAGGACCCTAGTGTATCTCCATGTTGGAACCATAACAGACTATTTTCTTATCTTAATCACTTTCTTGTAGCTGGGACAAAACCCAACATCCACAACTTAATGGAGGAAGGATTATTTTGGCTCACTGTTGCTGTCCAAGGTCACCTGGCTCCAAAGCACAGAGGAAAATTGCTCACATGACAGTCAGGAAGCAGAGAACAAAGGGAAGAGGGAGGGAGGGAGATATACCTTTCTGGATTATGACCTCTATGACTCCTTCTTTTGACCAGACCCCTCCTCCTAAAAGCACTCTCAGCCCCTCAACTCTAATCCAGTCTTCTTACAAAAGCCCATGTCTGAACACACGAGACCCTTAGGGGACATCCTAGGTCTAAATTATAATACTTTTAAGTGGCAATTATACCTTTAACTATTGGCCACAGAATTAAAGAATGCTGTATTTTAAAACATACCACCACTCCCTTGCTTAAAAATTTTCAATGGCATATCATACTATTCTTACCCTATTTTGTATATTATTATATAGTTATAATACATAATAAATACATTTACCAGTAGAAATGGACATATACACATATTGCATCTTAATCATTTTTACTTCCCCTTCCTCTTTTCTCTTTCCCATATACCCACTTCCCCAAATCCCCTTTCCACCTCCACGACATGTCTGTTCCCTATTTTGTTCTTTAAATTATTTACACCTAACTTTCTCATGCAAGAGAGACTATGCAATGTATAATCTCTGTCTAATACATTTCACTTAGCATTATGGTTTCAATGTACTGCCATTTCCTACAAATAAATGACTCGTTCATCCTTTATGGCTGAGAAGTATTCCATTGTATATAGATACTGCCTTTTATTTATCCAGTCATCTGTTGGTGGGCATAAAGGCTATTTCCAAAGTTTTTATATTATGAGTTGTGCTACTGTTTGAACATAGGGATGCATTATCACTTAAGATATAATGGCTTTATCTTCTTTGAAAAAATATCCAAAAGAAGATAGCTGGATCGAATGGAATTTCTATTTTTAGTATTTTTGAGGACACTCCCTACTGATTTCCACGGTGGTTGTACTAGTTTACATTCTCTACAACAATTTGGAAATGTTACTTTTCCACCACCACCTTGCCAATAAGACAGAATCATAGTGTTACTTTGATTTGAGTTTCTCCACAGGCCAAAGATGCTAAGTATTTTTTCAAGTATTAATTGGCTTCTTTTGAAAGCCGCGTAGTCATTTCAACTGCTCATTTTTTGATTGGATCTTTTATTTTTGGTCTCTAATTACTTTGAGGGCTTTATATAGTCTACATATTAGTCCTTTGTCCAAAGCATAGCTACCAAAATGTTTTTCCCGTTCTGTAAGTCGTCTCTCTATCCTGTTGGTATCCTTTTCTGTGCAGAAGATTTTTAACCTAATATTATTGTATGTGTTGATTCTTGATATCATGTCTTGTGCAGCTGGAATTCTGTTCAGTAAGTCTGCCTATGCCTTCAAGAGTTATACCTATTTTATCTTGCTGAGCATTTAGGTTTTCTTTTTTTTTTCCTGTTTCAGTGTTCAGGTCTTTGATTCATTTTCATTTGATTTTAATATAGTACACAGGGGATATGGGTGTAGATCCAGGCTTCTGCCAGTTTCCCAGCATCATTGGTAAAAGGGCTTTTTTTCTCCTTCTTTCCAGTGTATATTTTGTCTCCTTTGTAAAATACCAGATGGCTAAATGTGCCTTGAGTTGTTTTCTTATTCTCAATTCTATTCCACTGACCCATATGTCTGTTTTTATCATGGTAGCTTTGTGGTTTAACTTGAAATCTGGAATTGTGATGTCTCCTGCTTTTCTCTTGTTGCTGAGGATTGCATTGGGGTGTCTTCTGGGTGCCATATAAATTTTGGGATTTTTTTTTTCTAATTCTGTGAAGAATGCTGTTGATATCTTGATTGAAAGTGCCTTAGGTCTAAAAATCATTTTTGGTAATATGATTATTTTGACTATTGGTTCTACTTCTCCAGGAACTGGGGTTGTCTTTCCATTTTCTGATGTCCTCTTTGATCTCTTTTTTTGGAATACTATACACTTCAGGCTGGGGATTTAGCTCAGTGGTTCCAACATCTGCCTGGCAAGCTCAAGGTCCCAAGATCTATCCCTAGTAATCACATACCACAATGTTGGGTGTGGTCGCTCATGCCTCTAATCCCAGCACTCAAGAAGTAAAGGCAGGAGGATTGGTGTGAGTTCAAGGCTGGCCTGGGCTACAATAGTGAGCTCAAAGCCAGCCTGAACTACAAATCAAGACCTTGTCTCAAAAAAAAAAAAAAGGAAATGCTATCGAGCACATAAAAACTGAAATAATGAACACAAAAATATAAAAGGTATTTAAGTAAAGCCAGTGGATTCTGTTCCAGTATTCCATTTACTTAGGTAAATGCTGGATGTCAAAAGACTAGTGCTTGTAAGTATTAACATATAAGATTCTGTTCCAATACTTAGGTAAATGCTGCATATCAAAAGAAGAGTGGTAGATTTAGCTCCAGCATTTTTTTTTTTAACATCTAAAGGTGATTCAAGTAAAAGTTTTGAAGGTAACCAAACAAAAATTAAGCTTTAGAGTCAGTTCAAAATCTGGCTGTGCAGCTTATTACTTCTTTGTGGTCAAGCTACTTAAATTAACTAAACCTTACTTTTCATTTTGAAATAAAAATCTATCTTAGAATTATGAAAATTAAGTGATATAATGAGTATAGAGCACTTAATCATAAGACCTTACACAAGGTCTTCACTAATCTAGTTTTACCAGCATACATCTTTCACTTTGTATAACTTCTCTTCTTACTTCCTACCATGTCTTTTCCCATTACTTCATTTCCTGCTATTGTCTGGTTTCTCTGTACTCCTTTTGTTGGAATTATTACTCTGTCTAATAGCATGTTTCACATTCTCTTTACCATTTTAATCCATGAATTCCTTAAGGACAATGACTATATTTCATTTATCATTGTATCTTCAACTCCTAACACATTGCCTGGCACATAGTAGGCATATTTTTTTTTTAAGACAGTGTCTCACTTTGTAGTTCAGGCTGGCCCTGAGCTCACTATGTAGCCCAGGTAAGCCTGGAACTCACAGCAGTCCTCCTGCCTCTGCCTCTTAAATTCTAGGATTACAGGCATAAACCACCACACCCAGCACTGTGGTATGTGGTACTGATTGCTGCTGGGCATAAGTCTCCATGCCTGGCATCATTGTATGTGGTTACCAGGGATCAAACCCGGGCCCTTCTGTTTACAAGGCAGGCGCTGGAACCTCTGAGCTAAATCCCTGGCCCAAGTAGACAAATTATTGAAGAATTAGTTGTGTATGTAGTGACACATAAACTCAAAGGATTAATGTAGAGATTAGAAATAATAGGCTTGGCATGGTAAAACACACCTTTAATCCCAGCACTTGGGAGGCTGAGCCATGAGTTTGAGGCATGCCTGGATTAAATAGTGAGTTCAAGTACAACCTAAACTACATAGCAAGACCCTATCTCAAAAAAAAAAAAAAAAGACTAGGGGCCGGGGAGTTAGCTCAGTGGTTCCGGCGCCTGTCTTGCAAGTGCAAGGACCCGGGTTCTACTCCCTGGTAACCACATACCTATACTGGATGTGGAGACTCACGCCCAGCAGCAGTCAGTACCACATACCACAGTGCCGGGCGTGGTGGCTCACGCCTGTAATCCCAGCACTCGGGAGGCAGAGGCAGGAGGATTGCTATGATGTGAGTTTGAGGCTGAGCTCAGGGCCAGCCTGAACCACAAAAGTGAGACCCTGTCTCAAAAAACCTAAAAAAAAAGAAAAAAGACTAGAAATAATCTATAACACCTACCTTAATATCAGCATGAAGTTTAATATATAATGGCAATAATTAATGCCATTCTGCTAACAATAAGAATATTAATTTTTAAAAGACATATGGTTACTTGAAGTACTAAAATTATTTCCCTGGCCTTCAGTACATCTTTTTTTTTTGTTAGTGTAGTTTATCTACTTAAGTTGTTATAGGAAAAAAAAAATGCAAAGAATACTGATAAGACTTAGAGACATACAGACAGTGCACATCATTCTTTCCTGAATGTATAGTATCATAGTTTGTGACACTCATAGATATGAACTGTACATGGCTATCTTATGTCAATAGTGAGTTGGGTATGCTACCTAGGTGTGTACATGAAGATAGATGGGTAGATAATCTGTTCAAAGACAAACTATAAATACTCAGGGAGAAAATTAAATAATAATGAATATATAAGAAAACTAAGAGTTGACAATTTTTTGGCGGGGAGTGATAAGTAGGGTTGAGCTTTTACATGCTAAGCATTTGTACTGCCAGAGCTATGTCCTCAACCTAAGAGACGATGGTCTTAATCATTCTGATGTTTGATTTTGATTTGTCTTATAATTGCAGCTTTATTATGTTCAAGTCTATTATTTCTTTGTTTCATATAGCTATTGGATGAACTCCCAATGATTTACAGCTGTTGCATATTTGTATATTGCTTGTAAGTATTGACATTTAAATTTCATTTATTTGGTATATTTTAAGTTCCTGTATGCCTCACAAGAATTTAAGCAATATAAACTACTTATATTACCTGAGATTGCAATAATGCAGATTGTAAATTTTATATCATTGAATAACATGGTTCCTGATAAGTTATAATGTACTTTAGCTTTTGTGATTTCAAAAGCTTATAACCATTTTAGTTAGGAGCCTAATTTTATTTGAATTGCACAATTTGCCTTTCCTTAAATAAAGAATATGAACAAATTTAAACATTATTTTATTGTGCCATAAAAATCTTAACTGAAAGTGAAATGCACATCTAGTGTATAGTGACTGTGTCATTCTAATCTTCCCTCTGCTTTGCAGTTATCTGTTAAATTGATGTTTGTGTCCTTTCAATTCTCTTTATTATGAAGCATAATAAATACTGCCAAAAATTTTGATTACCTCTTCACAAACATGAAGGAGAACAATGAAAAGCTTGCAAATAATTGCCAATACAAAATTGCCTTTCTGATCGTATTTCAGTATGAACTTGCACTTTCTGAATATCAGGAAAGATAGTCCTGAAAATAAAAAATCATTAAAATAAGAACACTAGTAAGTGCTGATATTTGTCTATGCTGGACAATCTAACATACTGTATTGGTCACTCTCCCCTTGCTGGAACAAAGTATATGACACCTGAAACATAAAGAACTTTATTTTGGCCACATTTCAGAAGATTCAGCCCTTAGTCGTCTGGCACCAAAGCAGAAGTGGCATGGCAAAGGAAAGCTGCTCAACCCATGCATGGCAGCCAAGAAACAGAGAGAGAAGGAAGGAGCCAAAAAAAGAATACACCTTCCAGGTCACACCCCCAGTGGTCCACCTGTCGTGACCAGGCCCCACCTCTGAACAGCACAGTCAGCTGTGAACTCAATGGACCCATCCACTGATGACTGTAGCCCCCACATGATACAATCACCTTCCAAAAAGCCCATATCTGAATAAATAAGGCTTGTGGGGATATTTTGGATCCAAACTATGATATATACCATCTCTAATTCTCAGCAATTATGCAAGATAAATAGGATTTCTTCATTTTATAAACAATAAAGTGAAACACAGAAAGATTTAATAACTTTTGTAATTATATAAACAGAATTTTATTAGGAAACATGCCAGCCTGGCCATTATCAGGTAAACAATCTGCTAAAGGATACTAAAATATACCTGGATATACCATAACTGAGGAAACTACAATGGTGACAATCTCTCTGGGAGATGCTGGAAAAATGTTTTGATTGGTACAGGAGAAAGTGGTGGAAGTGTGGAAATGGGACCCTTCTTTAGTGCATGTTCAAATAGCAACATGTAATTATTAACTGTGCCTTCTAAGAGTAAAGGAGGTTACCTCCATCTTTTTAGTTTTGCTGAATTATGGTATGCAAGTTTGGGCTGCACGTAATTCCCAGGAACATTTAAAAGTGATCACCATGCAGCATTCAGTCTCTCTAAATGTTAAATATGTAAAGAATATGAAAATTATCTTTCATGAGTATCTTTACAAAGTATGATGAAAAATATTGTAAATGCTGCTACCAAACACTGTCCAACAGAAAAGCAGGCTCATAAAAATATTGTGCTGTTCTTATCTATCATCTTCATTGTGTTGTACACTGTGTGATTTCTGACTTCCTAAAATTACAATGACTATGAGATGTAAAAGTTTTCAGTCCATTCAGGACAGTAAAGCAGCCATAACAGCACAACTAAAGGACTGAGAGAGGATTTCCAGAACCACTTCAGAAAGCAGCAAGAATGGTTGAATAAGTATATTCAGTGCAATGGGGAGTATTTTGAAGAGGATTGATGGCAGTGGATCTTTTACTGTAATAATTTTAAAAATTTAAAGTCATATATTTTTTGTCATACTTATTTAATGATGTCAGCAAACTTTAGGGAACAGTAGGATTTTACTTAGAAAATAAGGATATTTATTTAGTTCAGTGTCTAGTTCTGATACTAAGTGTGTGAACCCAGTAAGTTACTTAATCTTTCCATTTTTTTGTTTCGCTTTTAAAAATGTGAAGATCAGAGTGTCATTGAATGAGGTCCGAGAAGGTCTATCCAAAGAGGAATTGGGGATATCGACTCAGCCCAGACAAGTCCTTCACTTATTATCACAGAAAGGAATTGTAGGACACATCAGTAAGAGACACGGGTTGATTTATTAACTGAGTTGAAAAATAAGAGAAAATAAAGAAGGAATATTGCCCCAAGGAGATGAAGGAGGCACAACTGTGATGAAGAAGATTAGATTGGCCTGTACGAAAAAGACCAACTTTTCTGGAGTTATTGGGGGGAGTAGGTTTTAGGCTGATCATTATGTTAGTTTTGGTTTTGCAAGATGGCTCCATAGAAGTGCTTATCACAGGAGAAGGCACTCCAGGCTCTGTGAAATGATTGCTTCCACTTGGAATAGTCTCAGCTTTGCCAAGGATCTGCTAGAAATCTAGGTGACCATGGTTTGGAGCAATGATTAGAGACTTTTTGGTACCCATTGATAGTAGAATATCCCTATAAGACTCTTACTTTGATGACCCCAATCTTGAAAGCAAATGAGATATTTTATATTAATACCTCACATTACCAGTGTGTGGGCATTCTCAAAATAATATGCCTGTGTTCAGACCTAAGCAGTAATATGACCCAACAGTTTAAGGTGATAAGGGAAACAAATGCATAAGGAGGCAAAGTTCCCAAATTTATGCAACTTTTATTTACCCATTAGGCATTGGTAGACCTAAGTAAACAGTAACGGTTTTTAATAAAAGCAGTTTTAGGACAGTGATTGCTTCAGAAGAAAATACAAATTAAGCTTCTAATGAATGGCAAGCAGGTTAAGGGTAGGGAGCCTGTCATTGATAATACACATTTCGTTGTCCAACTGAATTTATTCACAAAGGCCCTATGCAGAGAGCATACTAGCTTTGGTACATCTGGGTTTTTAGGTCCATACTTCTTTGAGAGAGGGGATAGGGAAGGGTACATACTATATTTTAATACACAACCTGTTTTGTCTTTGGGTCCAGGAGTGCGCCTGCCCACTGTCTACATTAATATGCGTTTCCTTAAGGACTAATGATGTTACCATCTTTTTCATATGTTAACTGATCATTTTTATGTTTTATGTTAAGAAATTTCTGTTCACATTTTTTTGCCTTTTTTAAAAGTAATTGAGTTGCTTTTTTGAACATGTTCTTTATGTTTTGGGCTCAAATCCTGTCCAATACCAGATATTTATATTTTAAATGGTTTTCTCAGTCAGTGACTTTCTTTCTATGGCACTGGGGGTTTAACCCAGGGAAGATTGATCCTCCTGCCTTAACCTCCCAGAATGCTGGGATTACAGATGTTAGCCACCAGGCCCCGCTTACCACTTTTTCTCTACTCTGTTAATCTCCACGTGTTTCCTCGTGTGGTTACTGTATTGTCTTATTATTGTGGCTTTATTGTAAATCTTAAAGTCAGAGTATGTCCTTCAATTTTATTTCTTTTCAATACAGCTTTGGAAATTCTAATATGCTATACATTTGTACATAAATTTTAGAATCACCTCATCAATTTCCACCAAAAAAAAAGTCTGCTGGAATATTGATTGTGTTCGTACTGAATCTATAGACCAATTAGAGCATAATTACTATTAATACAGTTGTCTTCCAAACCATGAATGTCGTATAATTTTCCATTTATTGAGGTTTTCTTTAGTTCATTTAGTGATGTTTATGCTTTTCAGTGCATAGGTCTTCTGTATACTTTGTCAAATTCAACCCTAACTTTTTCATGGTTTGGGATGCTATTTAAATGGTATTGGCATTTCTCAGGTAGTAAGATAGCTCAAGGGTGGAGTACTTGTTTAGCATCCATGAAATCTTCATTTCAGTAATCAACACTGGAGGAAAAGTTTTTAAAACTTTGTTTTCAAATCATTCAATGATAGCACTTAGAAAATACAGTTGATTTTTGAGTATTCACCTTTTTTATTCCATGACCTTGCTAATTTTATATACTGAATTTTCTGTTGACTCATTAGGATATTCTTTGGATAGGTCAACTATGCAAAGTAGTCTAGACTTTTAACCATATTTAAACCTGCCTTACTGAAATACATACATACATACATATATACATACATATATCAATATACACAGTTGGATGTACTTGTTCATTTGTGGAACATATAAAGGTCCTTGATGTTAGACATGATCCTGAACGCTATAGAAACAAGAACTTACTGTAAGTAAAAAGACAGATTAAACAGTGGCTATATATAACCAAGTAAGATTACCCTAGTAAGCAATACAAGCCATGTCTACTACAGACCTTTGCATTCTCAACAAATAATCTGCTTTGAGGACATTTGAAATGATAAATAGAAATTTCTAAACCATAGACAAAATGAAAAGGATAACTATAATTCACAAATACCACAACTAACTTTCCTAACCCCTTTCAAACTGTAAACCATAATTTGAAAGCAAAAACACATATTTCCACCCAACATTTTCTTTTTTTTCTTTTTTTTTTTTTTTTTTTAAGTTTTTTGAGACAGTCTCGCTTTATAGTTCAGGCTGGTCCCGAACCCAACCTCAAACTAACAGTAGTCCTCCTATCTGTGCCTCTTGAGTGCTGGGATTACAGGTGTGAGCCACCATGCCCAGCATTGTTATATGTGGTTACTGGGGATGGAATCCAAGACCTTGAGATTGTAAGGCAGACACCAGAACCCCTGAGCTAAATCCCCAGTCCTCCACCCAATATTTTCATCATATTTTAAGTCATAAAATTGCAGAATTTAAAAGTAAAAGGAGGAACAGTGATTAAGCTCAGTAGGTCCAGTGGCTGCCTCACAAGTGCAAGGTCTTGAGTTGGATCCATAATACAAAAAAATAAAATAAAAGGGAATTTTTTTCCCCAGGTCCCAGGAATTGAACTTAAGACCTTGAATTTGTCAGGCAGGTACAGGTGTGGCACCACTGAGCTAAATGACTGATTGAAAAGAAAAAGAGAATTTAAACTTCTTTCAACTAAATTCTTTACAGATTAAAAAGCATGTCCATTTCCTACAACCAGTTAGTAGACTGAAAAAACACTCTTGTTGGCTATACCAATACACTGTCCTCAAAAGTTAGATACTGACAGATGGTTGACTATTTGTTCATATTTTCTTATTTTCTATCTCCTGGGCATCAGACACTAATCATCATGATTAGATAAATGAAAAAATAGTAAGATTATATCCCTGCACACACAAAATTTCTAGTCTAGTTGAGAAGACAGTTAAGAAAAGAGATAACAGTGATTTTTAAAAATAGTTTTATTTCTCCTTCTAGATATCTTCCTGAATGAGTTAGTCATGTTACAATGATACATACATACCCTTGTTCATAGCAGCACAATTCACAGGAGCTAAATCTCTGAAGCGGCATACATGTTCAGCAACAGTTGAATGGATGAAGAAAATATATTTAAATAGTACTGAGTACTACTCTGTGATAAAGGATAAACTTGAGACATTTGTAGGAAAATGGATTCACCTTGGGACCATGAAGTTAAGTGAAATAATCAGACACAAAAGCTTAAATATTGCATGGTTCCTCTTCTCTGAACAACCCAAATATAAAAAGAACGCTAAAATGAAAGACAGGTGATAGGGAAAAGATACAAATTGTTTTGATAATGATAGTAAGATTATAATATAGTATTTGTTTTAACAGTATTTCAGTCAGCAGTGGACTACGTATGCCATGACTGTCCCATAAGATTTTAGTGGAACTGAAAAATAACTACCATCTAGAGAGTTCATAGCTGTGGTAATGTGGAAGCATTACACAGTACTCAAGCTTTTGTGGTGATGCTGATGTAAACAAAACTATTGTGCTACAAGCCATGTAAGTGTATAGCAGTACAGGACATAATGCATGATAATGATAAACATGTTAGTAGTTTATGTAAAAAAAAAGTCAGCTGCTTATCATAAAAAATTTTTAAAAAATTATTTAATGATAATTCTTTGCAAGATACAGAAACTTACTCGAGTTAGCTTAAGGTTTGTTATGCTTGAGATTTACTTTTTGTAAGGACATGAGAAAATTATATGAAACCCCGTAGCAGAAAGTGCCCTCTCCCTTCAGTAGAACTACGAAGGCAGCCTCTTATCTCCCTCCTCTGTATTCCTTTCTCCTTACTTGGCTTTGAGCCTTTGTATCTACTTTATTCTTCCCTCTCTTCCCATGACTCCTATGACCTTTTATCCTCTTGATTTTTCAGTTTGGTTGTCCCCTAATATCTGCCTCAGGCTTTGAGACCATCTGATGCATAATTCTATACTTAATTGATTTCTTCTATGGCTCCCAAACTTCAGACTTTCATGAGAGAGCCTCTCATTATCCCAGTTTAAGTGTCAACTACTGGTCCCTCCAAACTGAAGGATATAGACAGTGCACTTTTCTAAGATAAGATTATCTAACCTAAGGCAAAAACATGGGTGGGAAGTAATGATGGATATCACTGTCTTGCAGAGGCACATGGGCAGGTAGTGAAGCAGTATTCTATTTATGATCCGAGTTATATATTTTAAAGTTTCTTTCTCTTTTTTTTTTAAGGTTTGAATGCTTCAAAACAAAGAACTCAGTAAACTACCATCTGCTTTTTACCTTAATTCTATTCAGTTTAATAGTAACCACAGTAAGTCATATTTTATTTATAATAAATTAAGCATGTGGCTATCATTTGTGGAATTTGGCACATTTTGCTTCCTGTATTTGCTTTAAACTGTTCAAGCTGAAATGTTTCTCTGTACAATTGGAATATCTTATTTTCAGGGATTGTTCCTTTGTCTCCTTTTCAAGTATTATTTCCTCTGCCGTTGAAATAATTTACTTTTTTAGGGCAATAAGGTCAAATATCAAATATTTAGTAGCAGTGGCAAAAAACTTAACTTTTCTCTTGGATGTGTATGTTAAAAGCAAGAGATTGACTTTGCTCCCTTGGGTCTAGTCTATTTTAATGGCTAACCTTTTCCAAATAAGTTGAGATAGCCAGTCACTTTTGATCCAACTCTAGAGCTTTTTTCCTTCAAATGAATTGCGTTTTGTATTAAAATATTCATTTCAACAAACATTTATGTAAAAACCCATATGTCAAACACTAGAAATACAAAAGTGACTAAAAAGCAGTAGATAACCTTGAGGAATTCACTCTGTTAGAAAACTTAGACATGTGAACAAAGAACTACATCAAAAGATAACTGTAGTGGTACAGGTAAAATCCACATTATAATGAGATAATGAAGAGTCAACCAAAACTGCTTGAGCATCATACTTCATAAATATGTGTAACTTCTATTTTTATCAGTGTAATTTTTTGTAAAAAAAAGATGTCAAAGAAAGCTTCAGAAAGGAGACACTTGTGAGATTTTAATTGATGATTAAGAGTTTGTCAAGCCCCTGAAACATTAGTCATTTATATGCCCACACACATAAAATTCGGAAAAATATAGTGAGTTGGTATTTCTTATGACTTACTATGTGCCAGATGTTACATTGAGCATGTTACATTTATTGTACCATTGAAGATGGGACATATGAAGCAAATGGGAAGTGAGGAGCAATCTTAATAGAGAGCATAGAATTAGAGTAAAAAGAAGTGGTCTAGAATGGCTGCCCAGTTTATGGCCCAGCCATCAGCATACACAGTATATCCTAACCATGATAGGAAACTTGGAATATGAGCAGTTTTTCAGGAAAGAATGAAGATGTCTGTGCCATAGCATAGGGATCAGTACATTCAGTCTAAAATGTGTTGGGTTTGAGATGCCCTGCAATACAGCACCTGAGACTAACAGTTGGTTGAGACTAAAGGTATAGATTTGGAAGTTGGCAGAATGTAGGTTGTACTAGAAATGCGAAGAGAGAACAGTCATAGAAATAGCATAGGCCATTAGGATGACTAAAGTTACAATTCTGTAGAAGGTAGCCATTTGGGGGACAGGTGGAAGAAATAGCACAGGAGACTGTGAACAAGTAATCGGAGATTTGGAAAGCTATAAGAGCCTGATATCACAGAGTGAAACCAAGCAAACAAAAACTTCCAGTAGGTTAACAGTATTACTAGTATTGCTTGCATCCAAATGAATGAGTATAGTGAAGATTGAGAAGTAACAGAAATTTTCAATTTGAAGACCAAGTAATTTTCATAAGGATATTGTCAACAGTAAATTAATGAAGGCAGAATATAGATTTCAGCTAGTTGAGATGTTAAATAGATTACACATTGTTCTGTTTTCTTGAGGTTCCATGTCCCTCTGTTTTAACTAGTTTATACTGGTTAACAATGAAAGAATTCTAAAACTTCAAAGTAAAAAAGAAATCTTTTAACTCCATTTTTAAAAAGAGAATAAAGTCTAGAGAGTGTTACTGATTGTCTTGCCAGCTAAGTTTCTAAAAAGAATTAGTGCCCAAGGCAAGACTAGCCCCTTTTGTAAATTAAAAGATAATATAGTTAGAAACAGGCTTTGGAATTAATCAGATCAGAGTTTGGATCTAACCCTGTTACTCAGTAACTGTGGAACCTTGGGCAAGTTGCTTACTTGTAAAATGAAGATAATAATACTGTACATTTCATATTAATTGTGAAAATTATTACTTGGCATATAGTAAGGACTCTGTAATTCTTAGCCTTAAGATAAAAGTATCTCAGAGGCATGTTATTTTGAAATAAAAAATTCAGTTAGAAGCATTGTCGTTTACTGAGTTTAATGAGTTTAGAGTTATATAATTTGTTAGACACTTAATATTTTCAAAGTCCTATAGCAACTTAAAGGAAATAATATAATTTCTTTGTATAAGAAACTTAGTCCAGAAATAAACTTTGTCACCAAATTATAGAAAATATTATCAGATCACTATATTAAATGGAACGTAGAGCTATATAAGACTACTCCTGCCTGTCAGATAGAGAAAGGAGAGCAATATGGACAGTGATGGTAAGAAAGAAGTTGAATGATTGCTTCTGGTGTACAAGAAAAGATCACAAAGGTTTCCAGAAAGAATTGAATCTTAAAATATAAGTATTTCCCAGTGGGGGATATTTCTGAGCAAAGTAAATAACAATATGTTTAAGCAATAGAAGGATGGAATTTAGTTGCCCACATGATGTTGAAGCATAAAACCAGAAATTGTGCATGTGAGATGCATTGAGGTAACTGAAGCACATCCATGTGCTAGACACTTTCATGTATTTTAGCTTATCATTCCTCATCACTATTATTCCCCATTATCCAAATAAGAAAAAATGAATCTTCTTCTCAGTGCATTTTAGTGGTGAGTTTAAATACTATCTTCTTAACTTTAAACTGTTTTTTTACTGTAGAACAGATCTGGGACAAAGACTGTCAATGTGTTTGACCCTCATTAGTATCAATGGCTCCTGTTCTTCTTTGATGGTGCTATAGAAGCCAAAGAGGCCAAAGTAATCCACAACAGATTTGAAATATTTGATTGACCATGTGTAAGAGCCAACAGCAGGTGCTGGCCCTCCTGTGGCTTCCATCTAATCTAATTGGTTTTCATGTGGCTGGAGTCAGGTCCAAGCAGGATGTGTGAAACAGGAAAGGTTTATAGTTTTCAGAGTAGTTAGAGTACTCACTCCCAATAACAACCTTAATCACTTGTGCTTCTTATAATATCTTACAGGTTTATCTTAAGGTAAAAGAGCCTGTGTTCCACCAGGTAATTTTTTAAAATTATCACCCATTTATTTATCACTACATGACTGCTTTGTTTTCATTTTCCAGAAAATTATATGCACATATGATTTTGAAAATGTCCTAAGAAAGTAGTTAAGTATTTAAAACAGTGGTATAGTGGTATAGTATTTAAAACAGTGCCAGGCATAGTGGTGCATGCCTTTATTTTTTTATTGAATTCTTTATTAGTACATTTTATATACACATCATGATCACACTCAACATTGAGAATTTGTACCAGTATATGACATGACTTAATTCTCATTTTTCCCATTCCCCTACCCACCCTGCAACCCCTGAACCATTATATATATACGCTTTGTTTCCTTTTTAACCATCACATTTTTTTCTTTCCTGTCATTATTTACCCCTACCCTCTTCCCTTTGAATATTTTCTATTTCACAATATCTATCATACATTCTAGAACTCATTTACATCTTCAGATTCTCTTAGCAGAAAAAAAGATATGGTAGTTACACATCAGTGACCTATTTATTTCACTTACAAGTATGTCCTCAAGGTATATCCTTTTGAGTATAAATGACTTAAATTTATCATTCTTTGTGGCACAGTAATATTCCATTTTATTTTTAAAAACCACATGTTCTTTATCCAGTCTCCACTCAGTGAGCATTTGGGTTGTTTCTAAGATTTAGCTATCACAAACTGAGCTACTATGAACATAGGTGTACATATATCACTATGACATGATTCTTTTAATTCTTTCATGTATATACCTAGCAGGGTAATAGCAGAATCAAATGGGATCTCTAATCCTAGTTTTTTGAGGAATCTCCACACTGATCTCCACAGTGGTTGCACCAGTCTACATTTTCACCAACAGTGGAGAAGGGTTCCTTTCTCCATCTACCCTCCAGCACTTTTTGCTAGGTAATTTCACAACAGCAGCCATTCTTTGTGGCATGAGATGAAATTTTAGTGTTTTTATCTGCATCTCTTGAACAACCAGTAATGTTGAACCTTTCTTCATATATTAGCTGCTCTTACTCCTTCCTCTAAAAAGTGTCTGTTCAGTTCAAATGCCCATTTTTGAATTGGGTCTTTAAATGTGGAGGGACTGATTTTTTTTTAGGTTCTTAATATATTCTAGATAGTAGCCCACTGAGGCATGAGGTTTGCAAGTTCAAGCCCACCCTAGGCAATTTAGCAAGACCCTGTCTCAAAATTTAAAAAGACCAGGAATGTATGTAGCTTGGTGCAAAGACCTGGTGCTCAACCTCCAGTATCACAAGTAAATAAACATATATGCATACATACAATCTCCAGTACCACAAATAAACACATACACACATACATATATACAATGTCCAGTACCAAAAATATATACATACATACATATATATAAACAAAGAATTTGCAGGCTGGGAATGGAATGTACCTTAGCAATAAGAACAAATCACCATCATGCGTAAGACTCTGCATTCAGTACTCTTGTACTGAAAAAATAAAGAAAGAACAACAACAATAAAACAGGTGGCAAACTCTGTCTGCAAGGTGCAAGAGTTACAAAAGAGGTTATAAAGGTGCCTACAGGGCCAGGTGTAAAGGAGGTACCTGGATCAGCCCATGCTCGGGTCCATCTGGCTATTGGTACTTAGTGATTCAGATGTAGCATTGCTCTTACAAGCAGAAAAAAACAGGGAGCATCATGTACATCTACATGAAAGTCTTTTTATAATATTATGTTCTAGAAAAGACAAACTGAGAAATCCTTGCATATTTCCTCCCTTAATTTATTTTAATATAATTTGAGGAGGGTTGAGACAGAGTCTCAAAATTTTTATTAAAATAAATTAAGGAGGAAATATTGAGGAATTTTTCAGTTTTTCCAGGCTGATGCTGAACTTTCATTGTTACCTAGGCTGACAGCACACTCCTAGTCCTCCTGTTTCCCAAGGGCTGAGATTTTAATCTATGTTTTCACCTAATTTTTTTGACATGAGAAGTTACTAACTCTGAAGGAAGCAAACAAAGGAAAATTTGCTCGAAGTAAAAAAATGATGATTTAAATCCATGATATGAAACCAAAACAAAACTTCAGACCTTAAATAAAAAGAATTTTTATTTATTGAGTTCATATGTGTGCCTGACAGTATAATCATTACCATCCAGATTTCTAACCTCATCAACAATTCTACAAATTGGGGACTATATGCATATTTTAAAGGACATGACCTGAGAGGGTGTTAAATTTTCCCTGAGAGACAATAAAGAGAGAGACAAGATCATAACTTAGATTTAACTGACTCTTGTCATCATGCTGTTAATGAACTAGCTAACAAGTAAATAAGCCCTCTTTTAAGATATGTCAGAGACCTGCAGTTTTAAGATATTTGTGCTTATATTGAAAAGCACTCCTGTAACTTTAAACTAAAGCTATACAGTAATCAGCTAACTGAAATCTGTTAAAATAAATTCCATGACCTTATTGTTGGACCTTGCTTTTCTCCAGACCATCTGGAAGCAGGTGTGCTAACATAATACTATAGGAAAAGTCACTGTCACCTTGCTTACTGTAATTTGAAATGATGTCATTATTTACTTATGCTTGTACACAGTGAAAAAGGAAATTGAGTTACATAAAGAATCTTCAGGTTTTACAAATTTGTTTCCATTTATAAAGAGAAAAATCATAACCACAAATCAAACAAAATTTGGAAAATATGGGTTTATTTTTATAAGTTTATGGCCATCCATTTTCCATTTTTTCTTTTAGATCTATTTGATACTACATTTATATAGAAAAAGTAACAAAATGTCTGCTACTGCAGTATCTGTGTTTTTATCTATGTATATCAATAATATTTGCTGATAAATAAGGGAAGGAAGATGAAAATTAGCTCTATTCACATCCACTGTAGTTTGTATCTTACTCATAGAGGTTAAACTTCTACAGGGATTCTGGAGAATACAAGGGATACAAGAATACAAGGGATTCTGGAGAATATAATTCAGTGGTAAAGTATATATGTAGAATATGCAAGGCTCTAGGTTTGACCCCCCAGCACTCTACATACATACATACATACATACATACATACATATTAATATATATAGAAAATAAATTTTTCCAAATAGTTAAACATGTGAAGGTTGGGTAGCATATCCAAAGAAGACGTATTTTGTGTTTGTTTTGGAGGGTTGTTTGTTCATTTTGGTAGTGGGAATTGAACTCAGAGCCTCATACTTGCCTGGCAGGAGCTGTGTCATTGACCTACATCCCTGGCCCCTAAGGGCATAGAGGTTTTGGGCTCCTTCTCCCAAATCTAACCCTGTTCACCTCTTCCTATATATAGTTTGTAATATCCTATATAAGAAACTGCTAAGTCAAGTTTCTACAGTGAACCTTGTGTTACTGAATTGAAACTGGAAATGTTAATATGAATTCACAGTTTGTACATACACTACATTGTACTATATTAAGAAAAATGTATGGAGACATTTATGATCCAAGTTAGCATATCAGTAAAGGACATGTAGGTATAATGTTCCTCCAGATCAGAAGCAGTGAGAAAGATATATCACTTATCTAGTACTCCTGCCAAAAAATTCATAGCCTGGGTAAATAATGAGGAATTACTGAACAAACCCAAACTAAAGGACAGTGCACCAACTGACCTGTTATATCCTTCAAAAAAATTCATAAAAGATGAAAAAAGACTGAGAAACTATTTTGTAATAAAAAACAAAAGAACACATGCCTACATGCACCTCAGGTGAAAATTAAATAGGAATTTACAGAGACTTTAGCTTAGAGAAGAGCATGTTCAAATCCAATGAAGAATAAGAAAGTATGATCAATTCACACTTAAGTGTGTAGGTTTGGGGACAGTTTTGTGGATTCAAAGCTTGGATTTGTCTCGTGCTAGGTGAATCTGGATACGTTATTAAAGCCTCTGTGTCTCTCTTATTTCCACTTATAAGATGCAGATTAATAATAGCACTTCACAGGATTATAGAATTAAATGAGATAATGCAGGTAGTGTGCTTTTCATACTGCTGAATTTATAGTTATAGGTATTACTTGTTACTAGTAATTAAGTAAAGATATCAGCTTTATATATTAGAAATTTGTAATTCTAGTAGATGAAGGATGAATTAGAGGATTATAATCAGGAAAAGACAACATCTAGTATGTATTTTAACACTGCCTGGTGTCAAATAACCAGGTCCAAAGAAAAATTAGATATCTTCTCAGCCTAGAAAGAAAATAAAAATATTACAATATATGGCTTGTTGTTCATTGTATTTATATTATCAGTTTATTTGAGGGGTTAAATTTTTTCAAAGCAAATGTTGGGAAAACTAGATAACAAAAAAAGAACCAAAAACAGAATCAAGAACTGAAATTTTACCGTGCATTTTATCAAATCTAGTAGCAAAAAAATATATAGAAACTTTGGAAATTAAGACACTCATGAATAATCAGTGAATTATAGAGGAAATTAAAGAAGAAATAAGGCAGTTGCTATCTTTAAATGATAATGTCAGTACAACATACCAGGACTTAAAGGACACAGTAAAAGCAATCCTATAAAGGAACTTTATAATACTGAATGCCCACATGGAAAAATTAAAATAACTCCAAATAAATAATATAATTATATGCCGGAGGATTCTAGCAAAACAAGAACAGTCCAAACCCAGAGCTTGTACAAGGAAGGAAATTTTAAAAATTAGGTCAGAAATTAATGACAGAGGGCCAGAGATTTAGGTTAGTGGAGCCACTTCTGCCCCACAAGCACAAAGTCTTAAGTTCAGTCCCCAGTACTACAAAAAAAAAAGAGAAGGAAGGAAAGAAGAAAAGAAGAAAGAGAAAGGAAGGAAGGAAGGAAGGAAGGTGGGGAGGTTAGTGACATAGACTTTAAAAAAGCACAATACAAAGAATCAGTGAGTTGAAGAATGGCTTTAAAGAATAAAATAGAGCCTTAGCCAGTCTTACTCAAAAAAAAATGATACAGATTAATGCAATTAGAAATGAAACAGGTGAAATCACAACAGACCCTGCTGAAATTTAGAAAATTATTAGCAACTACTTCACAAACAATTGGAGCACTCAGAAATGGAAAGAGTCCTAGATAGATACAAATTGCCAAAATTGAACCACAAAACCTTGAAAATCTTGAACAATACAATAACATGCAATTACATTGAAGCAGTATAAACAAATTAGAAAGAAAAAAACTTACCAACTAAAAAAAGCCCAAGACCTAATGGATTCAGAGCCAAATTCTACATGAACTCCAGAGAAGTTCCAACACCAATACTCCTCTGATGTCTTAACGATATTGAAAGTGAGGAGTAGTTCTAAAATCAGTCTCAGAAGTTAACATTATCCTGATCCCAACACTAGACAAGGATCCAACCAAAAAAAGAGAGAACTATATTCTAATTTCTCTAATATCATAGATATGAAAATCTTTAAGAAGATACTGGCAAACAAAATGCAGTAAATCATCAAAAAGATGATTAATGCACCATGACCAAGCAGGCCTTGTCCTAGGGATGCAAGAATGGTTCAATACATACAAATCTATAAATGTAATGCACCACATAAATAGAAGCAAGAGCAAAATTCACATGATCATCTCAACAGATGCAGAACCCAGCTCCCATTCATAATTTTTTTAAAAAACCTGAAAAAATAGGTATTGAAAGCCCTAATCTGAGCATCATAAAAGTGTTATGACCTACCAACTGCCAACACATATTAAATGAGGAAAAGCTAAACGTCTTTCTTCTGAAATTAGGAAGGAGACAAGGACATTCAGGTGGGGCACAGTGGCACACAACTATAATCCCAGGACTCAGGAGGCTGAATCAAGAGGATTGCCACAAATTTGATTATATAAAGAACTCAAAAATTTTAAAATGAAATAGAGATAGAGGTCAGGGATATAGCTCAGTGGTTCCAGCGCCTGTCTTGCAAGCTCAAGGGCCCCAGTTGATATGGTTGATCCCCGTTAACCATATAACAATACTGGGCGTGGAGACTCACCCCAGCAGCAATCAGTACCACATACCACAGTGCCAGGCATGGTGGCTCACGCGTGTAATCTCAGCACTAGGGAGGCAGAGGCAGGAGGATTGCTGGGATGTGAGTTTGAGGCTTAGCTCAGGGCCAGCCTAAACCACAAAGTGAGACCGTCTAAAAAACCTAAAAAAAAAAAAAAAATCTTGTCTCAAAAGAAAAAAAATTTAAAAGGCTGAGTATATAACTTAGTGGTATAGTTACACTGGGTTTAATCCATCGAACAACAAGAAAAGAAATGATTGTTTTGGAATTTGTGACAACATTTAAAATGATTTTCAAAGCCTAAAATAAGAAAGAAAAAAAAAAAAACAGTGTACAATACAAAGGACTACTAGCTTTACAATTTGAAATTTTGATTTCTTGCCACTTGATTATCTTTGGAAAATTTCCTTCTGTCACTATTCTTTAATTTTCCTTTTTTGAAAAAATTTTCCAAACAAGAAGTATTATTTCTTAAGTGTAATCCAACAAAAAGATAATGCAAAGCATGTCATTAAATGAAGCAAAGCAGTGTTATTAAAGTACATGTTCAAATGAAACCCAATGAATAAATTCTGCCCATAATAATCACAGAAAGCTTCTGAAAGAATTTCCTTCCTTCCTTCCTCCTTCCTCTCTCTCCTTTTCTTTCTCTCTCTCTTTTACTTATTTATTTTAAATTCTGATACAGGCTCTCCTTAAATACTAAATTGCCTTGGCCGGGCTCCAGTTTTCATCTTCCTGTCTTACCTCCCAGAGTGCTAGGATTACAGAAATATGTCACCATGGTCAGTTTTGAATGGAGGTATCTGGGTTGGACCTAGAGAGATAAGTAGTAAGATAAAGTTAAAGGAAAGGATTAATAAACATTTCTCTACAAGTATCTGTCATGGCCAAGATTATCTGTCTGGCCAAACCAGATTACCTTCCCTGAGGAAGAGAATGCTGGTAACAGTCCTACTTCACTGTATTAAGTCCAAGGTGATTCAGTCATCTGGAAGGAGAGCCAAATGGAAATGCCATTTATTTATTTGATGTCTGGCCTAGGAAAGTGTAAATGCAAATAATATAGCTAACACATTCAATAAAACCTCATTTTAAATAAAACAAAAAGAGAATATATCAGAATAGATAAAAAGAATGTTTAAGAAGTTGGAAAGTACTCTTTAAACAGCTAAATTGGCAAATCAGTAATTGAATACATTAGATAATATGTCATCTGATGTCTGAAGGAATTCTTAAACTCTCCCTTCCAAAGTAGATGTCTCCTAAAGATTATTTGTGGACATGACACATCAATATATTAATCCCTCGCCTTTCTCATTTGATTGTCAAGGTTTTCAAGAAGGAACACACTGGACAATCTGGAAAATAAGAATTTAAATAGTTTTCTTTACATTTTATTCAGTTTCATTGGTGCCATTTTACTATAAAATGGAAGTGTAAGGAAACTAAACATTTTTTTTAAAAAGCATTCATTGGATGCTCAAAATATCATATATTCTTTAGCTTAGATTAATGTAATTATTACCTTACTAAAATATCTATATTTTATGTGGGATAACAGAGGAGGGTTAAGTAATTTGCTCACTGTTTCTCACCTTGTTAATGGCAAAGGTAGACGATGAACCCAATTCTGTTTTTACTCCTGGTCTTATGATCTCTCTATATCCTGCACTGCCCTTACAAGAAATTACTTTGGAATCTACTCTATTTTGGGAAGATGAGATTTTTTAAAAGACTACGGGGGCACTGATGATGTAGCTCAATGGTAGAGGACTTGCCTAGCACATGTGAGGCCCCACATTCAATCCTCATCACCATAAAATTAATAAATAGAATGGCCACCCCATTCTCAAATGTGCCACAACAAACATATGAAGAAATACTCAACATCTATGACCATTAGAGAAATGCAAATTAAAACAATGTTAAGATTTTATCTTACACCAGAAAAAAATGACAGTCATCAGCAAGTCAAAAAATAAGTTATAGTACTTCAATGGTGAGAAAGAAACCGTCTTACATTGGTAGGAATGTAAACCAATACAACCATTATAGAACCCAGTATGGAGATTTCTCAAAGGACTAAAATCAGAAATTCCATCTGACCCAGTTTTTATTACCCTTGTAGGTGTCTTTCCAAAAGATCTAAAAACATAGAGTGATACCTGCATACCAGTCTATAGTAGCACAATTCATGACAGCTCAATCTGAGAAGCAGACTAGATGTCCATCAATAGGTGAATGGATAAAAAAGAGATGGTATCTCTACATAATAGAGCACTGCTAGGTTATAAAGAAGGCAGACTTTTGCATGAAAATGAATTCAGCTAGAAAATACAGTGTTGACTGAAATAAATTAGACACAAGCTTTAATACCATACACTTATTTGAATAAGGTAAAGTACAGATAGCAAACTAAAAGATCAATAGAAGGAAACAGGGAGACAGAACTCTTGCAAATCGAAAAGAGTCCAGGAGATAAGGGAAGTAAGCTTTGAGATGTGCGATGTATGGATGACAAGTGCCCACAGTGAATGTAAACATCATGTTGTAAATATAAGCTAATAATAAGGATAAAATGAGGAAAGGGGATTTAGAGGTGAAGGGAAGGTAGTAGGTAGGAAGGGGAAGAGGGTTAAAGAAGCTCTGTTATGTACTCTCCAAGATGAATGTAAATAAATTTCATGTACTGCAAACCTGCTAATAAAATAAAAAGACAGAAAAATTGAAAGAAAAAGTATGGGCAAATGTGTACCGTGCAAATACTAAAATAGGCAATATGGTAGAATTGTTCTTAAGGGAAAGACATTTTTAGTGATTAAGAGTGAATACTTGATAGTATTAAAAGATTTATCAGAAAATTATAATTTAAAATTTGTGTAGACCTCTAATCTCAAAATATATGTCAAATTTGACAAAACTAGAAAAATAGGCAAATCCACAATTTCTTATTTTTATTACAGCATTCTCATTAATTCACATAATTCTAATGACACAGAACAGTTGAGTAAAATTTTAACCATCTGACTAGAAGAGCAAATATAAAATACTAAACAGTGCACAGGGCACTGTGTGGCACAAAGTTGTAATCCCAGCAGGTTAGGAAGCTGAGGCAGAAGGATCGCAAATTAAAGCCCAACCCAAGAAGCCTAGTGAGACCTTGTCTCAGAATAAAAAAGAGCTGAGAATGTTCCCACTGTGAAGGTCGCCCAGTACTGGAGGCATGGGACATGGGAAAGGTGGGGACTTCACTCAGTGATTGCAGAAACATTTTTTTCTAATAAGTGTTAGACAAAATTCAATGCACTTATGATTGTTTAAAAATCAACAAACTAGAAACAGTAGAAAATTGCTTCAATTTAGTAAAGGTCAGGTATGAAAAGGCCTCAACAATCATATACAATGGTGAAAACTGCTTTTCCTCTTAAACTTGGAAACAAAACAAGGATGCTCACCGTCAACTACTTCTGTTCCATAAAGTACCAGAAATTCTAGTCAGAACAGTTACGGGAAAAGAAATAAAAGCCATTAAACTTCAAAAAAAGATGTAAACTTGTTCCTATTTGCAGATATGCTCTAATATGCAAAACCTAAAGATGCCACAAAATAACTGTTAGAACTAATGATTTTGTACAGTTGTAGAACACAAAACCAACATAGAAAAGTCAGTTACATTCCTACTAGTTTGTCTTAGTTTGTTGTAAAGAAAGATTAGTATTATTTGTTTCTTTTTTGTAAGAACTCTTTTTGACTTATGTCTTATACTGTGACCACTTTGAAAATAATATACAGTGTAATTACTATTATTATTCTCATTATGAAATTTTTATACAGTCAGATTCCTATACAGTAACAGTAAACTATTTGAAAGGAATTTAGGAAAATAATACCATTTATAATACTAAAACCAAAACCTTAGGATAAATGAGGTTATAAATGTGTGTACAAAACACCAATAAAAGAAATTAGGACACAGATTGAGAGACATCCTTTGTTCATGAGATAGAAGACTTAATAAAAGTGTTGTTACTGGGGCCAGGGAGTTAGCTCAGTGGTTCCGGCGCCTGTCTTGCAAGCGCAAGGGCCCGGGTTCGATTCCCGGTAACCACATAACAATACTGGGTGTGGAGACCCACACCCAGCAGCAACCAGCACCACATACCACAGTGCCGGGCGTGGTGGCTCACGCCTGTAATCCCAGCACTCGGGAGGCAGAGGCAGGAGGATTGCTGTGATGTGAGTTTGAGGCTGAGCTCAGGGCCAGCCTGAACCACAAAAGCGAGACCCTGTCTCAAAAAACCTAAAAAAAAAAAAAAAAAAAAAAAGCGTTGTTACTTTCCAAAGTGATCTATAAATTCAGTGCAGTCATTCTGAAGGCATTTTTTTACAGAAATAGAAATAAAATTCTAAAATTCATGTGAAATGAGAAAAAGACCAACAAAAGCAAAATAAATCTTGAGAAAGAACCAAGCTGAAGGCACTTCCTTATTTTAAAATATATTACTGGGCCAGAAATTAGCGTAGTTGTTCCACTACCTGCCTTGTAAGTCCAAGGGCTGGGTTCAGTTCCAGTAACCACGTACAACAATACTGGGCATGGAGACTCACGCCTACCAGCAGTCAGAACCACATACCATATACCACATACCACATACCACAGTGCCGGGCATAGTGGCTCACGCCTGTAATCCCTGCACTTGGGAGGCAGAGGCAGGAGGACTGCTGTGAGTTCAACGCTGAGGTC
>PVIR01019634.1:0-31703 GCA_004026965.1 Petromus typicus
TTTTTTTTTTTTTTTTTTTTTTTTTTTTGAGACAGGGTCTCGCTCTGTAGTTCAGGCTGTCCCTGAGCTCAGCCTCAAACTCACATCACAGCAATCCTCCTGCCTCTGCCTTCCCAGTGCTGGGATTAGAGGCGTGAGCCACCACGCCCGGCACTGTGGTATGTGGTACTGGTTGCTGCTGGGCGTGAGTCTCCACACCCAGTATTGTTATGTGGTTGCCGGGGAATTGAACCCAGGCCCTTGTGCTTGCAAGACAGGCTCCAGAACCACTGAGCTAACTCCCCGGCTCTAGTTTCTCTCTCTCTCTCTCTCTCTCTTTATGATAAAGAGATCTTGCTAAGTCACTAAATTGCCCGAGCTAGACTCTTTGTGGTCTTCCTGCCTCAGCCTCCCAGAGTGAAGTGAGAAACCAAACCAGGGATAGTGGAGATGGTAATTTTTGAAGGTGTCCCGGCGGAGGAGACATTTACACTAGAAATGGACTGATCAAGTGCTACTTAGCAGGTGAGGAAACAGAGAGGCGCCGGACAAGAAGGTCTCCTGCAGAGGGAAAGCCTGCAAGAGAGTCTACGGGGAGCCAGCAATGACTTTGAGAGTACTGAGAAGCCTGAGGAGACTGGCATGGGCTAAATTCTGAAGGGTTTGAAATTTTTTTTTTCTGCAGATGCATGTTTTCCCCTTAAGGTATTAACTTCTATACCACTGTAGTTTAGAAATACGCATGTGCACAATGAACACCTCTGTCAGCTTCAGAGTTCAGTTTGCATCATCAGCACTGAGTACTTTTCTCTGTGCTCTGAATCCTCGCGAGACTTACACTGGCTGATTCTACCGAGTGGGGCTGTTCTGCATATTCTCAGGGGCTCTATTCCGTTGTATGATTTTATGAAACTTCATTAGTACCTTTCCTTTGGAGCAAACTGATAGGTCTCAGGGCTGTTAGATAGCAAACCTGGAGATGCCTACATTTTTTGTTCAGGTTTTGTTGGACTTGAAAGTTATTTTGTAGGCATTCATTTGACAGTGGTCTCTGCCTGAGGAAATGGTACAACACTTGCTTGATTTTTTTCAATTAAGTTTTAAATGAATGCAGAAATCTGAGTACTTACTTCTTATAAATGGCTCAAATTTAACAATACCTTTTGCCTTGTGCAATAAAGAAGCAGCTATAAGTGCAATGAATATTTGTTTATGACATCTTGGTGGTAATTGAGTTTAGTAAGGCACGCAAAGAGCAGTTTTCTTCGAATGACTTATGGGAAATGTGAAAGGACAGAGAGTCTCCTTTCTACAAGCCAGCTTCCTTTCTTCAGCCCCAGCAATGGTGCTACAGATGAATTGCACAACAGATTTAATACCTAGCATAAACGACCCTTGTCCCAGATGCATGGACATAACTTATAATTACTAGACTATGTAAAGTAAGCTATTACTATTTGACTTACATTTGCTGTAATTACTGGGCATTATTCTTCAAGCAGTTGGGAATAAATGATCATTAACAGATGATGTCCTTTGTAATTCTGATATATGATAACCAGTACAATTTTATTCTTCCCCCTGGTGGTAAAGTGCTCAGCTTATAATAACAATTTAAGAACTGGGAGAGGTGGGAGGTGAAAGCCTGCTTCCTGGAGGATCACCGGAAATGTTCTGCTTCTCTAAAATGCCACTAGTTGATTTATTTTCCTTTCACATGTTTATTTTTGACCAAATTGTGTGTTTCCAGTTAAGAATCCTGACTTGTCAGAACCTCTGTTGGCCCAGCTGTGGTTCAGTTCTTCTTTTTTGCTGTAGGAAGACCTGGCCCAGGATGAGACACTATTGTCTTTAAAGTCAGTGATTTTACTCATGACAAGCAGGAGGCTGCCTGTCTTTCCAGTGACTGAATTTTCACCCTTAAATCCCAAAGGTCACACAAAGGTAATGTTTTTCTTAAAACATACCTATTAAAGTGACCTAAGCTTTAACATAAACACAATCTTTTAAATGCAGGCCCCTGAAAAAAAAAAATCCAGGATTTCAAAATTTGAATATGAAAAAGAGAACAAGGAATAATGAAATTCCTTTGAAGCTAAAACTTCTAGCTTAAATTTTAAAGAAGGCTGATTACTTAATATGATTCCCTCCATCCCCACAAAAATATATTCTCTACTAGAATTGTACTCTTTTTTTTGTGTGTGTGTGGGGAAAAAAGTGTATTGGCCAAGAGTTGCTGCTAGCTTTTGAGTTGTCTCATTGAATTATATCATACAGTCTCATGTAGATTTTTCTACTGTGTTATCTATTAGAAAGAAAGAAGAAAGATGAACATTTTGGATTCAAACATTCCCCAGAAGTGCAGATTTCTATTTTTCTGACATTTTGTTTCAGCTATAAAACTTGTTGGATATGTATTGCTTTAAGATATGATTAAAATGAATAAGGAAGGAAAATAGAACCAAATGGACATTAAATGCCTATTCTGTGTTGATGTGTTTATGGACACAGCTGAGCGATGAGTCATTCTGACTTTAAGAAGAGAGGTTAGAAATTCTGCACCCATTTTCAGCCCTCTTTCTTATGTGACTTGTGGTTTCCTGAACTTTGCAAAGTTTTTGCAATCTGCCTTGTAAATTTGCCACAGGGCTGTTTGTCTCTGCAGCTGGAGATGCCCAGACATGATGGACGATGGACGTGGAGCCATAAAAACTGGACGGCCTGATTTGCTGCAGGTTATCTCAGGCATGAAACCTGTACTTCCAGTTCCAGGATGTAGCCACTGAGCAAGGAGTGGAATACGTGGCTCTCATCATCTGAAATAGTTCTCCTTCACTTTTACAGCTGGGCGTTAAGTCCACAAAATGAAACTAAAAGTCTGAGACTTGGGAGACCCCTCTTATGGAAGAAAATATTATAATTATTTTATGTGGGGAATTTGCTTTAAAACGTGTTGTTTTATATCAGTATTTTTTCAATTATAAAAGTGAAACATGCTCATTTTAGAAAACATAAAAAACACATAAAAAAGAAAATAAAATTGAATATAATGTGGCTATTAGGAAATAACCATACTTATTTAGCTGTATACATTACATATATACTTTAAAAACTAGAATATTGTCTTACATATTTTAAAATTGGCATCCTAATGTAAGCAGGTCCATGTGAAGAAGCTTACTTTACTTGCATACCTCAGATGTTTTAGTGTCACAGTTAAGAAACCCAAAATTTCACAAGGGAAGAAGCTACATAGTCCCGGTGAAAACTGTTTTCCTCATTACTGTACATATTTTCTGGAGCTCTTAAACCTACCTCAAAATACCATTTTCCTATAGATATAATATGCAGAAATGTTTATAAGAATATTTATTTAAATATCTTCCTATGGCTGGGGGTTTCACTTGAAGCCTGTTTGCGGTCATCAGCGACACTCTTGGAAAGTCCATGTGACCCTTCCTGGTCATGCTTGTTACTGGCTCAGAGGTCTCGCACACCGACCAAGCATGTGGTAAACACTCCATTGGAATGTTTTGAATAAATTAATTGTGATTTTCTCTGAGTCTCTCCTAATTTCCTTGGGAAATATTTCTAGAGACAGCATTACAAGATCAAAGTTAATAAACTTTAATAAGCCTTCCTCTCAGGAGCTGCATTTTTCGCTAACATCAGCACCCACAGAGAGGTGGTTTATTCTTCCTGAAGCAGTGCATGACACGGAAGTGTACACTGTGCTATATGAGAGTGCTTTAAGATCCTCTGCAAGACCCTGGAAATGTTCTGGTCTTCAGATGTTATTTGTTACAAAAGAACTCAATATCACCTCTTTTGAAACTAATCTTCAGTGATCTTTTAATATTTTTTTAATGACCTAAAATTCTTAGTAATGGCAACACTGTGCTTTCACTCTTATTTGCTGTTTGGTTATGCTATCTTTCTTCAGTATAAATCTAGACTTTGATTTTTGGTGGATTTATTTTTTTTTTATTTTAAATTATGTTTATTGGTACATTATGAATACACATGATAATCGCATTCAACATTAAGAGTTTGTATCAGAATATGACATGACTTGATTCTCATTTTTCCCTTTTCCCCCCTGCCCTGCATCCCCCAGCTCCCTATATATACAATCTTTGTTTTCTTTTTTCTTTATTATTACCACATTCATTTTCCTCTCATTATTTACCCTTACACTCTTTCCTTTAAATATTTTCTACTTTGCAATATCAACTATACATACTACAACTCATTTACAACTTCATATTCTAATACCAAAGAAAAGATATGATATTTACACATCTGTGACCTGTTTGTTTCGCTTATGAGGATGTCCTCAAGGTACATCCATTTGAGTATGAATGACTCAGGGGCAGCATGTTATACAGCTTTGTTTGATAAATACATTGAAGATGAAAATTTCAGAGGCTAGGAAGAGAGGTGTTAGGATTTCTTCGTATGGCCAAATAATGATTATTCTGTAACTTGCAAGTGACCGAACTCTTAGCTTTCTTACCTCTTGTCTCACTTTTGAGACAAAACACCAATACTCAAAGTTAAAGGGAAAAGGGTTTATTTAGCTCACAGTTGTACCTTTACTTATAATGCACTGACTCTAAAACAGGGTGACACATGGCAGAGGGACAATAACGCATGGCATCAGAAGACAGAAAAACAAAACAGAACAAACAAAACAAACCAGGGGAATTTAACAGTGTCTTTCTGCTCCTTTTGTCTCATCTAAACCACTTGGATTAGGGTGTGCTGACCAGTTAGTGTTCTGGTTTAATAATCACAGGTTTTTAATCCCAACACCATATACTCTAAATTTAGCCACCTCTGAAACAGAATCTATGACTACATGAGCCTTTGGGGGGACATCTAGGTCCAAAGCATGACATCTGTCAATAATGTTAGTAGTGCCTCTCTACCATGACTGTTGTAATGAGTGTGAGAGAAAAATATGCTTAAGCTCAATAAATTTCATAATCTTATGATTCTCTGAAAGAACATAGGCTTTGCTTTTGAGATGATCACTCTACCTAATGAACTGAAAATAGAATTTCTAGCATAATGTTCACTCTCTTTTCAAGAGGTGATGAGCGAGTAGAAGTTGATATATTTCTTAGGATTTAATTCTTTTGAATATGCTGTATCTTCTACTATGTATATACAATGTAGTATATATCATGTATATACTATATGTATGTATGTATATACTAATCTAAGATTCCTTTATGTGACACATAATAACTTGTAGTCAGAAAAAAAATGAAATAGAGCTTTCAGTTTTGAATTCTGCATTTGTCTCTTAATTGCCCATCTCAGAGCAAAGGGCTTTCCTGGAAATAATCGAGATACAAGCTGAGATCTCTTATTGGGGCAAGGAACTTGCTGCACTTCTGGTATTGTTTTTAAATTACTACTGCTGTACTTATGCTCACCTTGTAAACTGGCATTGCCAAAATTCTGTACCAAAATACCCTCTCATTAAACTTCAGGAATAATAAACTTCAGGAATAAACTTATGGTTTATTGGCCATAAGAATTTTGCTTTTTACTGTTTACACTTACCATCAAAATACACTATTTCCAAAATTAAGATTAATTAAGGCCCACCTAATCTGTATTTTATTCTTATCATTATAACAGAAACCAAAACTATGACCAGAAAAGCTATATTGCAGCATAGGGAAAGAGCTAGAATTCTTCTGGTTCCCTTGATGTATCAGTGATGTGTAGAATATGGAAAGGAAATTGACCAAAGTAAAACAAGTGCTAGTTTGAGGTCTTTAAAATTGCATTCTAATCATGGAAAGAATAATTTTCAGGAAAAATAATTAGTGCTAAAAATGATAGGAATCAAAGGGTAAAAAGAGGAGCAAGGTATTTAAAGAATAACATAGGATCTACAGGATAATAAAGTCTTCGTATAACTTTAATATGATACTTTTGTAGTTTGTTTTATAGCAAAAGTGAAAATTGATTTATGATTACAACAGCTTATTTTTCTATTAGTTGGGAGTAATTTTCCTACAGTGAAAAATTTGCCACACATATGCCCAATTTATACAATAGAATCCTGGGGAAAACCTCTAGGACCTTTAGACACTGAGACAGTAGAGCTCACTGAGCATCAACCACAGAAACTGTCAGGCAAGTCTACTAGATGCGACCCTAGTGGAGGCACCACCCCCCAGTTACACCGGCACTTTCACTACCCTGCTTCTACTTTTCTTTTTTCTGGGGAAAGTAGCATCTTTTAAAAAAGCATACACAGCATGTCTTCATTTCTTTTATCATCTCCTTTCCCTTCCTTTTTCCCCTAGGTAGAAAAATAAAACATTGAAGTGATACGACATTTAAGGCAGTCTTGGATGTACTCCATGGCCAGGTGGATAGGATAACTACTGTTAGAGGTGGGACTCAGCCAGGCAGAAGACTTCAAAAAGACACTCTAACTTCATCAGAGGCCTGTTTGCGTCTGTGGGCCTAGCTGCCAAGGAGCTTTCCAGAGTAGCAGCAGTAGTAGGCACTTTGCAGGATTGTCTAATCAATGTGCAGATGACATTGGATAGGGCACATTGGACAGTGCCACGGAGCGTCCCTTGTGTGGTCCAACTTTAAAATTGATGACTGAAACTTGGCGAAAGTTACCATGTTCTTCATTTCTCATAAACTTTATTTTGTATATTTATGATTAAAAGGTAGCATAGTAGACATTAAAATGTTAAAGGATGTGGTGCAATATGATGTTTATCAGCACTTAGCCACTATATGATGATGTGAATAGTCCCTTTGGTCTCATCTGGAAGAGCTTCATCATGGTGATACCCTCCCTTACACGCTTGTCAGGCTATAAAAATCAGACAGAGAACAGCCAAACACTGACACCAGAAAACAACCCTCACAAGTGAAGTGGAGTTAATCTGAATCCCCCAAAACCTGTTTGGGAGGAGGGGGAGCTTGCATGTCTCCCCTCCCACTTATGTCTGCAACTCTGAGCAAGTCACTCAAGTCAGCGCTCAAGTCAGCTCCCTTTCCTCTAAAATGAAGACAGGAAGGAACCGCTCCTTGGAGAGCAGAGTTAACATTCAAGTGAAATGTTCTCATGATGCGTGTACATGATAAATGTACCTTACTTCGTGCTGTAAATGTAATGGACATTCACAAAGATGATGACAATTACTGGAATGTTCCTAATTTCTTTTCCTTAGGATATGTAGACTAGTGTGTGCAGACGTTGAAAACCTTGCTGATATTCCTTTAGCCACGTCATTATGTTGTGAGGCAGTGTAATGGCTTACTTAGAATATTAAGGAAATCTCACCATGACCATCAGAATCTACCACACACACACAAACACACATGCACACACAAAAACATGCACGTACACACTCACACACACGCACACACATATTTTATATTTTAATGTAAGGAATTTGTGGACCAAGAATTAAGCTCAGTGGTTCAGTCAACTGCCCGGCAAATGCAAGGTCCTGAGTTTGATCCCTGGTAACCACATACCACAATTCTGGGTGTAATGACTCATGCCCATTAGCAATCAGTACCACATACCACAATTCTGGGCCTGGTGGCTCAAACTTGTAATCCCAGCACTAGGGAGGCAGAGGCAGGAGGATTGCTGAGTTTGAGGCTCGCCTGGGCTATATAGTTTGGTCAGGGCCAGCAAGACCCTTCTCAGAAAAAAGATGTAAGGGATTTTCTCGGGCAGCCTTTATTATGTTGTTAGCTTGCCATGGAGGACAAAGTAGAAGATAAAGGGATACTCTTGATAACATCCTGAGTCCTGCTGTGGTGAGGGAACCTGCCTACACAGCATTTATCAAAAAGACTTTTGAGTGTTCAGCATGCAAGTTTGGAGGGCCTGGGAGTCACAGAAATGTATTTACTGGGGACAATGTCAATTTTTAACTAATATATAGAAAGGCCTCATTATGCCTAAAACATATTTGAAGTGAATTCTTTTTGAAATATCAAGGAGATTTTTCTGCATAATTTCCATAAAAGGCACCTATACAGCCTGAGAGAACTAGGAAGAGGACATCTAGTCTTGCTCCAGACAGCACGACTTTCATTGAGCTTTGGCTCAGAATAAATACGGACTGACAATCTGACCCTCGCATGTTTGTGAAACTCAACCTCAATCTTCATTTCTCCTATAAAGTACAGTCAAAACATGAATACCTTATCTCCATGGGTTTTTCTATTATTAGTAGTTCGTAACTGCAAAAGATTTTGAAAATATTTTTAAAAGCACTGAATTAATTTGCTATTCTGTCTATATCATCTTCCTCTTGGGCTTGTTAATCCTTTTGGCTTTGATTACTGTAAACATTCATAAAATTCACATTTTAAGTGGTCACTCTTTATAAGTATCTGTTTAGTTTACAACTACAAATAAAATCTATGGAAAAAAAATCTTCCTAATAGTGGCTATAACTTTTTACAGGGTAGAATCATGTTGCTTTTACTTGTAGTGACATTGAGTTGGTGGTATTTATTTCTCAGATCACAGGCCAGAGCAAATGTGCTTTCTGGGTTTCAGACTTACAGTTGCTCATGGGACTAAGCTCACATTCCTCAGACCTCCCTTTTGCTCTGTTGGGTTGACCAAGGCATCCTTTGTAACCTCATCAAATCTCAAAAGGATGTTTATAGTACGTCTACAGTTTTACAATCTTTATTTGCTTATTTCTATCTCTTTTTTCACTTATCAACCCTATTCCTTCCCTCTTTTCCATATTCCCTTTTTTCCTCTCTCCTTTCCTCCCTTCCTCCTTTCTCTTACCTGTTAATCTACTGTTATAAAGAACTATATATTCCTTAAGGCCTAGGTGTGAGTCCTGAATGTCTTCATACCATTAGAAATAAGACTGTGTTTGATTTTTGATATTAGTACAAACGAGTATGTGTTTAGTGAACTAGTTCTATAGTTTTTGGGAAAGTATAAGCCTAGCAACTTTGGGGACTAAATAATATTCTTTTTGCTTAAGCTCTCAAAGTCAAGTATTTTATTTGATATATATGGAAGATCCAGGAAGTATATTTTTGTGAGATAAACACCTACATTTTATATATGTGTGTGTCAAAAGTACTTATACCAGTAAGTTCAGTGCTTTATTTCTTTATGCATATGCACACATATAAAGAAGAACACATTCGACTTAATTGGCATGATTATTTTTAGAAATTTTTTTATTTTCAAATTTTGACACATTTTGACTCCATCTTTCAGTGGAACAAGAATTAAGATCTTCTTCTTTTTGTTTTTTTTTTACTAATGTTTACAGGCAGACGTTGTTTGAGGTAATGGTTGGATCCATGGAACAAGAGGCACCTATGTAAGGGGCTTGATTTCTATGCTTTCCTCCTATTAGTGCTATTTTGGTTAAAAAAAAAATTTGGGGAGGATTTTCACTGAAATTTTGAAAGAAGGTTGAAATAATATTTTTAAAATAGAATACAGTGTTCTCTTCTCTCAGAAAAAAATCAGTTGCCCATAAATGTAAAGATTTATTTTTGGAGTCTCAATTATAATGTCCATTCTTTCCTGTGCCAGAAGCAATTCATCTTGATTACTGCATCTTGTAGCAGATTTTGAAATAGAAAGTGTGAATTCTCCAAGTTCATTCTCTTTTAAGATTTTTTTTTTGCTATGAATCCCATTAATTTACACGTGGATTTTGGAATAATTTTGCCAATTTCCATTTGAATCTGTAGCTCAATTTGAGGAATGCTGTTTCCTCACTAGTCTTACATTCCACTCCATGAACACAGATGTCTTTCTCTTTTAGTCTCCTTCAATTTCTTTTTAGCAGGATTTTGTAGTTTTCAGTGCAGAAGTCTGACACTTCTATTGTTAATTTTTTCCTATTTTTCTTCTTGTTACTGCTGTAAATTGCATTGTTAAAAATTTCATCTTCAGAATGTTCACTGCTAGTACATAAAAATAAATCTATGTTTTGAACATCGGTATTTGCCTCCTGTAACTCTGGCAATTTATTAGTTTTAGTAGTTTTTGGTGGATTTCTTAGAATTTTCTGTACATATAACAGAGACAATCTTATTTTTATTTTCCAACCTACTTGCCTTTAATTTCTTTTCCTTGCCTAATTGTTAGAGGTAATTCTGAAAAACATTTTAAATATTGAAAAGGTCATACATTGTTCTTTTAAAAAATTAGACAACTTATTTTTAAGCTATTTTTTTGAAAGGTAAGAATTATTATCTTGATTCAAACATCTCATAATTCTTCAGACAGATTTTTTTTTCATATTACTATTGGACATTTGTACTTCTTTAGTGAATTTCTTTTTGTATCATTTATAAGCATAATATTTATACTACTTATGTTAAATTTATTTGACTTCTTTATAAGAAAAATAACTCATTTGCTATGAAATAAATGATAAATATACTTTCTAAATTTGTTGTAATTCTACTTATACTTTTTAATGTGGATATTATATTTACTTGTAATCATACACAACTGTTATTTTTTAAACTTACTATGCTTTCAGATATGTCAGGCCTAAAAGTAATTTTTCAGAACTGTTTTCCTCCACCTCTCAAAATTATCCATTCACCAAATAGTTCTATGTTATTTTGTGGAAACTCTGTTTTTAAGAGCACAGGTACATCAATACTCCTGACATATTCCAGATTCCTGAGTCTGTAATCCTCGATGTTAAATCTAGTGGATCCCTATGACTTGAGAAAAGTGAGTTAACAAGTGAGTCCTGAGTCTTCCTTTCCTTACACCATCTTTGCTTGTTATGCCTGCTTAAAATTTTTTCCCAGCTGGAGCCTCAGCAGCTTGCCCTGTAGTCAGTCCCCTCAGAGAGAAAGGCCACCTTTGCGGACTCTAATCACAAATACAATCCAATTAAAAGCTATTATGTTAATGTGAATAGAGAGAGTGATAAAACAAGACAGTGAAATGTTTCATTTAGGCCCAAATGGGCTGCTTTTTGCAAAGCATAAAGAATCCCCATTAGGATGGTTGCCGCAGTGACACAAGAAACATGCAAACCACGCTGCTGATTAAATCTGGGAGAGAGAGATAAAGGGTTTATCAGCGTGACAAGAGCTGGCTGATGGACTATTCGATGCATTTGTATGTTTGCTTTTAAAACCTTTTGGCTTCTGTCAGGATTGTCATTGAAAAAACTGCTTTTTTTCTGTGAAGTCTGTGTGTTGTTTATCTGGAAAACAAAATTGATGCGTCGTGTCAGGAGAGTGGCGGGAACATTTCTCTGTGCACATGACACTCCATGTGGTTGTTGAAGGCGGTCTAAAGGAGGAAGTTGTGGCACTCCAGAAAGCTGACTCCCTTCCCAGGATCCTTAACCTGCTGCAGGGCAAGGAGAGTGAAATGCAAAAAACGGTGACAGACAGGTACTGTTTTTTTTTTTTTTTTTTTTCCTTTTTCTCTCTTTAAATTTTACATACATGGCTGTTGGTTTGAAGGAAATATCCTAAATTGTGTTTTTATAACTAATGCCTAGAAGAGATATTATAATGTTACTTCTTTTTTAAAAATGTGTTTATTATCACCAATTTCTTTTATTAGTATACATTTGTACATTTATAATACAATTTCTTGGATTACTATAACATTTGCATTCCTTTGGGGGAATGGGTCCAAGGGCAGAACACATGCCAATCCTTTTTTTCAGTACCTTTTTCCCCTTTCTCCATTTCTTGATCCTCTTCTTATTTGATAAAAATCTACCCTGCCACTTCCTGTCATCTGTCTTTTATTTTGTTCTTTATTTATAATTTGATTTTGTCATATCAGAGGAACTGTGCTATATTTAAGCTTGCATATCTGATTTCCCTCATTCAATATGATTATATTAAGGTTCATCAATTTTCCTACGAATGACTCATTTATCTTTCTTCGTGGCAGATTAGTACTCCATTGTGGGTAAATACCACACTTTCCTTAATCACTTATCTGTTCATGGATATATAGGCCGCTTCTAAGGTTTAGCTATTATTACGTTTGGATCTCTATGTCACCCCAATTTCACATTATCACAATTTCCCATAGATTAAGGTAGATTAGTCATGTGAAATCAATTTTAGAATGTACCATCTATAAAAGACAACGTATTTATTATGTCTTATCTGCTCTTTGGCATAAGATTCCATAAGCACACTATGTGGCATGGTGGTGGGGACCAGAGCTGTACATCAGAAGTCCATTTTTATCTTCCCTCCACTTGTAGTAATTGCACTAGTCCCCAGTTTCCTCTGCATCAGGTGAATCACGTGACTGAGTCCTAAGCAGTCTAAGGTGAGGGGGAAGGATATGCGTTTCTTCCAGTTCAGACCAGAGCTTTCCATGTGTGATCACCATCTGCCCCTTTCTGTCTGACTGAGAGGCTGAGCTCATGAAAGACTTTGGATGTCAACTGTTGGAGGACGGAAGAAGCACTGTTCGACCTAGGATCTTGAAGTGTGTCCAAAGAGGGCATTCTGGTGATCTGACCACATCCTTCTGGCCTGTTCCAAGAGCCAGAGACAGTCTTCAATTGTTTTGGATTGTTCCTCAGGCTCTTTCATGTCTGTCTCTGGGTATATTATTTGTGAATAACCTCTACCCTACTATATTTTAGACTTAATAAGATAAACATAAGATGATGTTGGAAATAAAACAAATAGTTTACTTGTTATGTGACTCACATTCCTTATTTTTCCTTGGTAGAGCAGTGACTCAGTTTCATTTTTAAAATTAAAATTTGGTTTTTACATAGTTAAATATAGTTCAAAAAGAATCCTGAAAGTACTGTTACCATTCAGGAAACAGTGAAAAAAATTTATATGAAAATATATTTCTTGATCTGTATAATACTAGTATTATTTCAGATAAATCTCACAAATTGTGCTCAATTCTAAATTTTTGTAGAGTTCTCTTTTCTTGACCTTTTTTTACAAAAGACTGTAGTTGGTGTTATGACTCAGTGTTACAGGGTTTCATTCTTTTTATTTTAGAAATATTTCTACTTAAAATTATTCTTGAAGTGAAACATTTTCTTATGTTTCTCTTTTTTATTCGAGTCATATATACCCACAAAGTAAAATAGTAAATTGGGGTCTCCCTTACCCCTTTATGACATAGAAATTTTTAGACAAAATTTTTTTCTCAATGTTCTTTGGAAGAGTTCTACTAGTCAAAGACACTAACTTTATTATCTGATTCACACATATGTACTGGGTACTTACCATATTCCAGGCACTGTTCTAGGTAAAGTACTGAGTAGGCAAGACACATTTCCTGAGATCTAAAAACTTTTACTAGGTGAGAAAGGTAATGTTAAAATAAAATTTAAAAAATCAGATAAGATAAATGCACATAAGGTCTTCAAATAGCATAAAGCAATAAGTGACTAATTTCAAAGGCTCTGGTGTATTTCTGAGCTTTGCTTGTGCAAAGTGAGGCTGTATGATTAAGTTCTAGTCAGTCATATGTTTGAAGGAATAAGATGTATGTATTCCAGTTCAGTCCCATACAAATTTTTCTGTATGTCATCCCCAAGACAACAATCTTTGATTCTGTAGATTGACAGTAGATATTATGATCCCACAAGCATCTAAAGGCAAACAGGAGCATGTGATGTGAGAATTGACCCTAAACAACAAAACAGATTAGAATAGCAACAACAGTGGCAACAATAAAAGAATAAATACAGTGAAATTTTCCTAAATATTCTTTTGGATTAGCATAAAGCATTCAAAAATATCCTGTATCAAATTATCTTGTAATTTGTTTTTGAATCACAGATTGAGGGAAATTGAGAAATGCTTCTTGCTGATTGACAGATGAAAAGAGATACAGTTTGTAATAGCTCACTAAGACACTACTCATTTTATGCTGAGTGTGACATAATATATTCAAAAGAAAACTTAGTAATGCACCCATGTCTTACACATGAATTGAAAATCTCAGTGCTATTCAATTTATTTTTTCTCAGCTTTATTGGCAATAATTAACCAAATTGTATATATTTAAGGTGTACCAAGTGATGATTTATTTTATGTAGAAATTTCAAAATGGTTGTTTTCACATGAGATTAACACATCTATCACTTCACATAGCTACTTCTTTTTCTGGTGTAAGCATTAAACTCTTTCCTTTTGAAATTTTGCGATCTGTCTTTAGTTCCCATTGTATTCTTAATCTTACCATATTGTTCAAGATGTATGTGTCTTATACCTCGAAGCTTGTGCACTTTGACACCTCACGTTCCTTCCTTGCTTGGTCAGGGCACCACCACTGTACTCTCTGCTTCTGTGAGAGACAGCTACACAGAGAAGTATGTTTTACTACACATTTTCCTGGTCCTGTCACCCATCATGGAGGGTTTGAGTTGTGTCCATATCTTGGCCATTGTGAATATGGGAATCCAGATAACTCTTTGACATACTGACTTGTTTTATTCAGATGAAAGCTATTGAAGTAGGTTTGCTGGATCATATGGTAGTATATTATTGTTATTATTTTGGAAGGACCTGCTCACTGCTTTCCATAATGGTTGCACTAACTCCTACAAAAGTATAGATGAGCTCCTTTCTTCTGCCTCCCTGCTGACACCTCACTCCTGCCTTTTGATCTGCACACATATGAGGTGGTCTCGATCTGCATTTCCCTGATGTTGACTGACGCTGTGAACATCTTCACCACCGATGGCTCATCTGTATGTCTTTCCTGGGAAAATGTTTATTCAGTCATCTGTCAATTTTCAATAGGTTTCTTATGAGTAGTAGAAACACTACTAGTCTTTTGTTGCTACCAAGTTGCATCAGTCTATTGTATACTTTTGCTATTAAACTTTTATCAGGTTTGCAAATATTTTGTCCCATTCCATGGAATGCAATGTTATTTAGTTAATTACTTCTCTTGCTATTCAAAAGATTTTTTAGTCTGATAAAACTATCTTAAAAATTTTTTTTTTAGTGTTGGACTTGCTTTTTCATCCTATTCATCAAAGTCACTAAAGGATAAATATTTTCAATTCAGCAGATTAATCTCATGTACTTTTAACACAACAGTAATATCCAAAGACTGTTCATTTAAGTATGTTTAACCTAAACAAATAGATTATGGATTCTATTCTTTTTTATTGTCTATCATGACTTATTTTTAAATAGACACTTAGCAATTGTATAATTGTACAGATATTTTTGTGCTCATTCTCTATGGTTTTAGTATCAGATCCAAAAATCTCATGAGTAAGACAAGTGTCAAAGACTTTTATCTCTATTCTTCTAGGAGTTTTATACATGCAGGTGTCACGTGTTGTCTTTAAGTCTTTTTGATTTAATTTTATAAGTAGTATAAAACAGAGGCAAAGCTTTTATTTTGTTTTGCTTTTGCATATGAATATCCAGTTTTGTAACTGCTCTTTATGGAAGACAGCTTATCTTCCTCAGTGTGTTCTTGGAGCCCTTGGCAAAGATTAGTTGACGATATATGTATGTATTTCCAGTGTCCCATGTCCAGACATAGGCTTTATGCTTGTACCATACTGTATTAGTTACTGTAGTTTTGCAGTAGAGTTTGTGATCAGGAAACTTTCTTCTGTGATTTTTCTTCCTCCAGACTGTTTTGTCTATTTGAGATCTTTTGGTGGTTCCTTACAAATTTTGGGATTGTTTTTGCTGATTTAATGAAAGACAGGCATCATTGGAGTTTTGATAAGCATGACCTTTGAACTATAGACTGCTTTTCTTAACATGATCATTTTAACAATAATAATTCTTTCAATCTCAAGGGGCTAAAAATCTGTATAGAGAGCGCTATAGAGGCTTGGAAAAGTAAAAGATGACATGCAGCTGATGGTAGTGGTTAATGTAAGTGGAAAAAATGTTTAATAATGCCTACCCTCTGAGGATTTTCTCAGCAGAATACACAAGTGTGAAGGGACCACACACACATACCTCATTCCTTCCATAACTATTATGTTGCACAAGTCTTGGGAAACATCTCTTTAAAGCTTGGGTGTAAATGTTCCTCCAAAGCCTCATGAAGTCGCAGGTGGGGCCTTTTTAGAGGTGACTGAATCTAGAGTGTGTGATATTGGGATTCAGGGCCTGTGAATGCTAAATAAGCACACTGATCAGTTTGACACCACCCTAATCTCAGTGGCCTAGACCCAACAGAAGGGACAGAAAGAGACTTGCTTTCTCCCTCGCTCTCTTGCTGCCTTTACTGTCCTCTGCTTGCCACGAACTGTTTCTTCTCTGCATTATCCTTGTGCTCTGCCACCCTGTTTTGGAGACAGCCAATTAAAAACTGAAACCTCTACAAACTGTGAGCTACATAAACCTTCCTCCTTTAACGTTGAGTGTTGGGTATTTTGTCCCAGCGATGAGAGACAAGTGACTAAAACACTTGCTAAACACTAATCTTTTACATATAGTGTGATAACGTGAAATATTTCATTTTGTAGAACATGAAATGTGAAGAACAGTACCGATGGGACTGACTTACCTTGCATAGTTCTTAGAAGATTCCTTTAAGGTAATAAAGTTGATATTTCTCACTCATAATATGAGCATGTATTGAATGCACAAGCTTATTCTAAGGTGCTGGTGAATGCTGCACACAGGATCTGTGACCCTGGCTATTAGAGTCTAGGCATTTACCACATTAGGTTAGTTACTAGAGCCTTGGTCTTGAGGAACTGCTGCCACTTCAGAACCACATGCAAAGCTGACTTTTAAGCTTCTAAAGGAACATGAGGCAGGTAGAAATACAGCTGCCTTTAACTCTACTAATCACATAATAACAGGGCATAGTTAGTTTTAAGGGTGGAACATGATACTTGCAAATTGTTTCACAAAAGGCCAATTGTCTATGCTGGGATTTGGGCAACTGTTTTAACAAGTTTGAGTTGATCTGCATTCCTCATGCCCTGCCACGGAGTGATAATCCCACTCCACATGTAAAAGAAAATGGAATTTTGCAATTTGTATCAAAATAGAAAAGCACCACGAGTCTTCTTTCTGTTGCTCACTGCACTGCCAAACGGATAGTGGTGTTTGTGGATTTCCTAGAAGAAAGTAGGTGTGGAAAAAAATGGAGCCTCATATTGCCAAGAAATGTCGCAATCCATTTGATGACAGCAGAGAGGAAAAATAACTTACAGAATAGGCAGAGAAAGGCATATGCAGGCTCCAATTTCCTCTGAGTGTTTAGGATAGAGAATGAACAACTGTGAGCTGTGGAAAGGTGACACATGCAGGGCATCTAAGACAAGATGGTGCACGACGACCACTTCTGCACTCATCTGATGATTTTATAAATGAGTTTATTGGTACATTTTAATTACACATTATTTTCACATTCATCATTGGGAATTTGTACCTGTATGTGATGAATCTTGATGCTGACTTTGTCCCAGTCTCCTGCCCTCCCTTCAGCCTCTTCACCTTCCTTAATACATAAGCTTTGTTTCCATTTTTTTTTTACCTTCAGAATTTTCTCTTTTCTTTGCTTTCTTTTGCTCCTCCCTAGTGTTCCTTCTCCTTTGAAGATTTTCTTCCTCATTTAAACTTTCAGTTTCTCAGGCTAGAGAGATATTACTATCATTACACATTTGTGTCTTATTTATTCATGTATGACTGTGGCCTCAGTGCAGTTAGCTGTCAATGGCTCTAATTTATCATTCTTTGTGGCTGAGTAATACTCCATTTTACTAAAAAAAAAAAAAATCCCATCTTCTTTATCCAGTCTCCTGGAAAATGGTGGAACAGTCCTCTAGTTTCGATGTTTGGTTTCTGTCCTGTGCCTTGCTCAGATGTCTGTCAGACAGTTCCTTTACTCAGCAGAGTGCCTATTGCAAGGCCTTAGAGGCTAGGCCTGAAGATACCCATTAATAACTAAAGGAAGGATGAAGCTTGGCATTGGTTTTCTGTCTTCTGAAACTCTGGGACAGATAGTGGCTCAACTCTGCGTATATGCATATTATTCAACTGTGGAATATGTATATTACATGATTGTGTCAAAGTTTCCTTAGCCTATCTCATTTTGCTCTTCAAGACTGCGAACGCCAAGTTACAAGTAACCAAAATGATTTCCAGAATTTGTGGGATCACCCGATTGCCAGTGTTTCCAGCATCCCATTCCAAACACCTGGAGAGAGGTTTACAGCTTCCACATATTGTCCTCACTCATTAATCACATTGTCTTCACTCATTAATCACCTTGCCTTCCTGGAAAACCATAGCCTACCCGATGATGAGGTCATCCTGCTCTTCAAGTGGGAGCAACTACTCAATGACAGAAACTGAGGCTGGACCCCTCCTATGAGGGAGTCATCTTATCACAGAAGTCAGATTGTCCCCACAAGAGACAGTGGGTCTCTCCAAACCTCTCAGACCAGTGCTGAGACACTCCTCTGCCAGGTCACACCTCTCCCGATTAGCACTGCTGTTGGCTCTGCAGTTGATTGCTGATGACCTCCCAGGGCTCTTAGATGTCCTAGAAGGTCGATATCTGCCCTTCTTGGGTTTGAGGGCAAGCCAAAAACTTTCCCAAGTGTTTAACAAGGATATTCCTTGCTTTCCAGGTGTCTTGCCTTCTCAGATTAGGATTAAGTGACCTCATCTAGAGGACAGACTGGCTCTTATGCCACCAACTATATGTCGCACTCTGTTATTTTTGATAATAAACTTCTGCTTTTATGCTGAATGGGGCTTTATGATTTAGAATATTTACTTTCAAATTATTATTCTCCCAGAAGTTTTTTAAAGCCCAGTTTCAAATGTGAGAGATGAGGCTTTAGTTTTCTGCCTTCCCTGAAGTGGAAAGAGAGGAAGGCTTGACTGAAATGGTAGATTGTTTCCTCTTCTTGAAAGATGAATATCATGACTCTAGTCGGTAAAGGTTAAGAAGGGCTGCAAACTAAAAGGATTTAAGGCCTAAGTGAAGAAAATATTTGCCACTCCAGAAATATTCTTCATTCTACTCGTTCTTCATTGTCATAGATTCATGTGGAGTTGCTGTGTAAAAAGAATTAGCACATATCTAACTGCTTATACAGCACAAATTTCTCAGCCTTTTCATTGGTCGGAGTCTAGGTATGCCCTAAGTAGGTCTTGACCCCAAGATCCTGCAAATCTGATATTGTCTTGAGCCATGACCTCATATGGAGCTTGTAGTCTTCTTTCAGGTCCACTAGTTAATGGAAATGTCAGTTCTTTTATTGAAGCCACAGTGGATTAGAAGTCACGATCCCACCGTCCCACTTGCCTTCTCCACAGTATGGCAGCTTGTTTGAGAACAGCTTGTTTTGTCATGTCTGTCCACGTTCTATTACTGGTCTCTGGATTCTCTTTCAAAGAAATCACTTTCTTAGGTTTGACACAAGCAATGTCTTTGGCATTTTGATAAATTTATGAAATTGGAATTATACGCTATGACCCAAATCCCTTTATGTAACAACCTAACTGCGAGAGTGGAATTTCGTTGTATTCACAGATCTCCCCACGGTCCAGGTGGAGAGACTGCACAGAGTGTGCACATCAAGGAGGGAAAAGTGTTTACTTCGCTTTCCTGCTGGCTCACCCTTGGTGATGGCATTTGTTTTGGCTCATCATCCTTTTTTAAGCTTCTCCCTCACACATGGCTCAGCAGAAGTAGTTGTGTGAGAACATTCTTCTCTCTAGAGTGTGTAAGCAGCAAGCTGCTTCTGTTCTGAAAAACTATTTTAGAGGAGAATTGCAATGAAGACCACATGTAGTCACTGCATCTGGGGATATCTGCTCTCCAGAAAAGAGAAGACATTATATTTAGTCGACGGCCAGACCTGGATTTCAAAAGGGGAGAAGGGACCAGGGCTATTGGAGTGCAGGTGTATGACTGGATAGAGCAGTTTTGCATGTGGCCTTGCAGTATTTTATGTGGATAACTGTACTGGGCTTGCATGTCATTACGTTTGGCCGTTTTCTGTTTATGTTCTGTGGCACAGTGTCTGTATGCAATTGAGAGGACTGTCAGAATGTTAACCAGGTCCCATATTTGGAGGTCAAGTTCTTAACATGAGGTAAAGTTCATGACCAATTCTTAGAAAATTCCCAGGAAAAACCCTCTGAACTCATAAAACTCATTCTTAAGAAATGTAAATGTTTTGTCAAACAGTTTTTGGATTTTGTCATGGTTGTTAGAGGCTCTTGAAATCCATCCTGTGTGACTGTGTTATAACATTCTCTGCTTTACCTGTTTCAGTCTCAAATGATTTTCAGTGGTGTCACATGAAGATCCAATACTTTTGAAAACTAGGGAAACAATAGATTCTCTTAGAATTGAGTGTATGAGTAAATGAGTTGAACTTTAAATTTCTTCTGGGACTTCTAGAATCACACACTCATGTTCTTAAAGAAATTCTGATTGTGTCAAGATGTTAAATTAGCAGGGACAGGGATTTAGCTCAGTGGTTCCAGAACCTGCCTTGCAAATGCAAGGTCCCTGGTTTGATCCCTAGTAACCACATACAACAAAACTGGTGTCTCATGCCCACCAGCAATCAGCACCACATACCACAGTGCAGAGCATGATGACTTTTACCTATAACTCCAGAACTGAGGAGGCAGAGACAGGAGGATTGCTGACATCAAGGCTGAGTTCAGGACCAGCCTGAACTACAAAGCAAAACCGTGTCTCAAAAAATTAAAAAAGAAAAAAAAATATATGTGTATATATAAAATTAGCAACTGTGAAAAAAGGATCAAACTTTTATTTATTTAGCATTAAATACCTATATGATTTAAGTATCTTCTTAATATCCATAATATATTAATATTTAAATAACTAATACTTAAAATTACTATTTACATATTTAAATTTAATATTTAAATATTTAAATATCTTATTCTATGTCTGCACTTACATCTTTTCTGTCACTGACTACACCATCCCTTAGACAAAGTAACACACAAATTGCTTTGGTCAAGTTTAAATGACAGTATGTGTTTTAGGGCTAAGAAGATGTTAATGGTCCTGAACATATTTTTCAGGTGGTCTCCCAAACATATTTTTCTTTTATCAGCCAAGTATCTGACCACTTCTAGCAAAAGTGATATTTGCTTTTAAGGTGAGTTCAAAAAATGTAGTTACTTTTCTCATTTTTTCCTTGGATATTACACTGGTAGTGAAATATGTTATTATATAGACATAATATATACCATATACCTAAATATTTTAACATCTATTAATTTTCCACCTAAAATAGTCAATTACTTACTTCCAAGAGTAATATGTTTACCTTTTGAATAGGAAATAACCTGGATTTTTTTTTTTTGTCTGAACGTGGCTGATCTGGCAAGAAAATAAACTATCAATAAGTAATTCCAGCCATATAAACAAGATGCGTTTGTCTTAACCAGACTGAGAACTGGGTGGAGACTCACACCCAGCAGCAATCAGTACCACATACCACAGTGCCGGGTGTGGTGGTTCACGCCTGTAATCCCAGCACTCAGGAGGCAGAGGCAGGAGGATTGCTGTGATGTGAGTTTGAGGCTGAGCTCAGGGCCAGCCTGAACCATCAAGCGAGACCCTGTCTCAAAAAAAAAAAAAAAAAAAAAAAAAAAAAAATTGTAGAAATAAACTTGTAACAGTAGCAAATTTTAAAAATTTCTTATATTTAAAATAAGGAAATTTGGAAGAAGAACATAAATGTTGAGCCTTATACCAGAATATTAAGACTCATTTTAGAGTTGATGACACAATAAATATATGTAATATGAGGTTAAAATAATTGTGTCCAAAAATAAATATCGTAGATTCTCATGTGCAGTTTACATCAATATGTTGAGTTCAGCTTTGAAAGATGAGATTAGGGTGATTTTTGTCTTTCTGATTATAATTTTTGTATATATTAAATTTTCTATTAATTATAGAGAAAAATAAAATGATCTCACAATGACTTGTTTTCGAATGTCTTCGAGGAAGACATTTTGTTTTCTTCTATGAAGCTTTTTTTCACATACCTTACGACATTTCTATTTTGCTGGGAGGCAACAAGAAGAAATTCTGAGCATCTTTAAATACAAAATGAAATGACAAATTGAGGCCATGATGAGGGGATTAGGCTTAATCAAGCTAACAACAGCCACAAGTTCTCTAGCCCCTTGCTGCTCAGCGCGGTTGAGGAACAGAAGCTTCCTTGCCGCCTGTCAGAAGTGCTGAAATGCAAGTCCCACATCAGAACCCCTAGATTAGAATCTGCCTTTTACCACACACTCTCTGTGTTAACACGAGCGCTGTATACAACGCAGCCTGTGGAGACTACGAGGCAGGTCTTCTAATTGTGGGAACTGTAGCCTGCTTATGCCGCCTATAGAGCTCCATTGTTTAGCCAGCCCCATCCTTCAGAACCATGCCATGTTTTTGTACTTCCTTGAGGGAAGGTTTAAAAAGGACAGCATAGACGATCATTTCTAAATTTTCCTATGGGCTACACGTGAGTCGTAGTTGAATATCCATAATTTTGATAATGCATCTTGAAAAGGCACTGGTGAAGAATCTTGCCTGTCACAGTCTTCTTCTAAAATGGTCTTTTTTTTGGGGGGGGGTATTTTTAGTTGTATTCTACCAGATAAAGAACTTCATACAAGACAAAACTGATTAAAAATACATTTCTTTTTTATTACTGGGCTGTGTAGCCTCATTGGCTGAAATTTCCATGATGCTCTTCTTGGGATTTACTTCCCACAGAAGCCTAATTTTTTAAAAGATCATTTTGTTTTGTTTTGCTTTTTTTTTTTTTTCCCCCAATATGGACACAAGGTCAGGTTGTATTGGCAGCTGGAATAATAGGTAATTACATCCCTATTTGGCCAAGGATGTGGGTTAAAGAATAAATCAGGGTCCTGATGGTTTAGTTCGTGCCACTCCTGGTTATTAGACGTGTGTCACTGAGCAAAGTTCTGATCAAAGCCGGAGGGAGGCAACGAGGGGTCACGGAGCGTGCCCAGGCCTAATTGCTGGGCTGTGCGCGAAAGGAAGTTTGTAATAAAGACCATTACCTACTGGCTTTTCCAACCACTGAAGCAAAGATACAGAGAAATTATGTTTATCAACTGACAGTTTGAAAGAAAAGACTTCAGTTAATTATTTTTTCTGCTGTCTGTCCTTCAGCCCAAAGAAAAAAACCAAAGCAGAACAAGAAAACCACGGTGAGGGCAATCAGTCTAATATTGAGATAGTACAGAGTTCTCAAAGTGCAGTTTGTGAGGTCATTCAGGAGTTAACCCACCCAAAGTATTTTCAGTAGGAATTGTGAAATAAAAGTTATTTTAGCATTTATTTTCTGTTATTATTTAAAATCATTTTTCATAGTACATGTTCCCACTGGATAAGATTGCATTCACTATACGGAGTTGGTACATGCACAGAACACATACTAATTCTTTTCTCATCTCCTTTTCCTCCCCTCTCACTCCTACTTGGTATCTTTTTTTAAAAATTGAAATCATTATTGGTACATTACATATACACATCATGATTGCACTCCACAATGGGCATTTGTACCAGTACAAGACACAACTTAATTCTCATTTTTTTTCCTATAGCCCTACCCACCCTACCACCCCCCTATATACATAAAGTTTGTTTCCTTTCTTTTTGTTATAATCTCATTATTTTTTCCCCTTCACCCTATTTCTCTTTGAGTATTTTCTATTTCACGTATCTTTGTGTTTATTTTAAAATGTACTTAGAATAGACAAAAATAAGTCTTGTAAGCTCACTCTGTTAAATAATGTGTGTTTTCCAAACAATTTTCCTCTGCTTCTCAGCCATTTTACCTCTGTTGACATCTGATCATTCTGATAACTTCCTTGGCTAAAACTGTAGGCAGAAAAGTGCAGAGAGCATTGAGTTTGGACTACATTGTGTCTATTATCACAATCACCAGCTACGAGAACATGGCTTGGTGTCAGAACCCTGAACTCAGCTTTGTGTCTAGCTGTAGAACCCTGAACTCAGCTTTGTGTCTAGCTGTAGAACCCTGAACTCAGCTTTGTGTCTAGCTGTAGAACCCTGAACTCTGCTTTGCGTCTAGCTGTCGGCATCTATTGAAATGCTAGCTAGCATCTGACATAAGTGAATAATTGTCTAAGTCCCAGCAGACTCCTTGGTTAGCCATACTAAAGGAGTTACCTAAATTATAGCTTTTGTTTGTCTCCACTGTCTTCTAGTGAATAGGCTTCATATCATTGATTAATAGAATGATGAATTCTCCTCCTCAAAAAAACCAAAAAAAAAAAAAAAAAAAAAAAACCAAACCAAACCAAACCAAACAAAAAAACCCCAAACAAACAAACAAACAAAAAAACCCCCCAGCGTTCAAAACACATGGATGCTAAGTTTTATCATCACTTTTAGGACCTTTGTTCTGACCTCCTGAAATGGTTCTATGAAATTTTACGAGTAAAAGAACCAAGAGTAAACAACCTCAGAATCAGAGAATGGAAATCTAGAACAGGACCTGTGTGGACGGTTTCCCAGTCACGTAACTTCATTTTAAAAACTTGTTTATCTTAAAATATTATTCACTGAAAGCAAATAATTGTTTTACATTCCTTTAACACTTTATATTTTCAGAAGATTTTTGGCCTCGTGATCATGACTGGCAACTAACATGAAAAATATTGCTAATGCTGAGATCCTGCTTTATCTTTACAGAGGTGATTTATTATATGACAATGGAATGATGACATCCGTTTCCTAAAAGTTAAAGCACCACTCCATGGGGAGGACAGTTTGAAACAGGCACCTACACAGTCTGATGTACAGTGGAGAATGCTTCTCAGTTCCATTCTACATTTAAAACATTTTCATCTTCCTCTGGAGCACTTGCATGGCAGCACATGCTAGTGTAGGCCCGGGCAGCTTCTTCTCCGATTTGGAAGCCAGTTTGCCTCCCACACAGGGGCTCTGAGAAGGTAAGGAATCAGTGCAGGGTTATCAGTGAACATGGATTCTATCGAAGTGCTTCTAATCAAGTTCTTATTAGTGATCAAAAAACCATTCTTGCTACGATCTCTTCTGCTTTCCTTTCATCTTCCCCTGCACCTCTTTTTCAAGGTAGACTTAGAAAGAAAAGAAAAGCACAAAAAGAGAAGGACAAGTAATAAGATGAAATTATCTTTAGTTGTTACAGAGTATTTTATCCATCTCTTTGAAAGGTGCTATCTACATGTTTGACATTTGCATAAATGCCTGTATCCCTCCCTTGATCCACAGAACATCACTTGTGGTTGTTTTAAGCAACAACACACAGTTTTAATCTTATGAGTTTTGCATCTGTGGATTCAACCAGTCACAGATAGAAAATTTTCAGAAAAATTCATCTGTACAAAACATGTAGAAAGACTTTTTGGGCCATTATTCTATATAATATAGTATAACAGTTTATATAACATTTACATTAGGTATTATAAGTAATCTAGAGATGATTTAAAGTACATGGATGGCTTGTGTAGGTTAATGAGAATAGTATTTTGTATAAGGGACTCATACACCTTCAAATTTTAGTGGTGGGGGACTGTGTTGGAGCCACCAATCTCTTGTGAATACTAGGGACAACTGTACAACTCTGGAGGAAAGCAATTATATTTTGCTATTGAAGAGAATAATTAGAATTGTTAATCTGTGATATTAGGAACCCATTGCTCAAAAACTACTCAAAGCAATATGAAGTTGGAAGACTTCTGGGGCTGTACTGATAGGGTTCATCCTAGTCCTTTGCCACTACAAGCTGTATGATTTTGAGCAAGACATTTATATTTAGTAAGTTCCGTCTTTCACATGGAGACTGGAAATGAATTGTACAGAGGTAACTCGAGGCCTCAGAATAGTGAGTAGGGAGGAATTTAAAAAATAGGTATGATCAATTAATGAGAGTCACATCAATTATTTTTATGCCTAGGAATTAGGTTATTTTCCTTTATGAGCATGTTTAACACGTTCTTTGAAAACTAATATGTTGAGTCTAACCAGTAATCCTATAAATAGTCTTAAAAATTTAAGGTTTTAAAAATCATTTAAAAAATTAGAGATAGGTTTTGTCTCTTTCTTGTTCTTTTTCATTTGTTTTATTTGATGTTTTGTGATTTCACTACTTGCAAAAGCTACATAAACTGTGAGATATAATTATAGATGTGCAAACTGTACAACATAAATTATAAAATAACTAGCAAGTATGTCTGCTTATGGACAAATCTGGCAGTGGATATAAAACTTTTATTCTTGTACAAGTGGCTCACATAATGGTGATATTTTGGAGTAAACCAAATAAATGAAAAATAGTCTCCTGATGTTATTGCAGAAATAAAGGAAAAGATTACTTTGAATTGTATCAGGGAATATCTAAATTGTGATTCTCCAAATGTGACTGTTTTTGTTTTCTATACAAATGTGAGTGTCTCAAGATCTTTAAATTTAGCATGATTTCATGTCCAATATGAATAATATTCACATTTACATTTAACACTATTCAGCAAGGGCTACTAGTTCAAGTACAACAGCTAACTGTTAGTTTAAAAAGATATGTATATTTGAAATGAATACTAAGCAAAGCAATAAAGTTCTTAGATGCAAAAGAAAGATTCAGTTACAGTGTCAGAATAATCTGCTTTAAATAAAAAGATGGTGAGAAAGATAGTCCTCAGTTTGGGCTAATTGGTGCACAGACATTTTATTTCTTGCATATCTAATTGGCATTTCTCAGTGTGCACTCTTGATACTAGAGCTTTGCATTTAGCAGTGTGTAATAGGTTATGTTTCATTGTTTGATTTTTAAGCACCATGAAGTCAGTTTGACTTCATTATCTGCAAATGAATTCCCACAGAATTTTACTCAATGGCAACATCTCTTTGGCCTTAAAGCAACATCAAAGTCAACATGTTTTATGATGATATAAAAGATATGTCTTTATTCTCCAAGAACATATATCCAAAGAATGCCAGTGGTAATGATAAATTACTTACTCCTCACTCTGTTCTCTGGATCCACTGTACAGCATCCTAGGAACTGAAATAAGTCAAAGCAAACTTACAGATATGGCTTTGAGTTTTCCAAGAGTTGGTATGTTTTATCGCTGTCCAAATGAGAGCCATTAATGTGTATGGTCATATTATTATGAATTCACAGTAAGTGGTTAGAATAATCAACTTAATTTTGCTGGCACATGTTAAAATGTCTTTCCTCCCTGAAGTAAAGTAACAGAAATGAAGGGAGTGAGAAAGAAAGGAGGGGAAAAAGAAGGAAAAGAGGAAAAGAAGGAAGACTAGTTTTATTTTAATTATTTGGTCTTGCATCGTGAGAGAGTATTTCACTGGAAAAAAGAATTTAAAGAAATGAAGTAAGACTATCTAAACAGGCTAACATGTTATTGCAACTTCATTTTGAGCTTTTATAAGTTTTGAATTATCTATTTTATACTTAAATAGCTTAGAAGGGGCACTTTTGCTGAAATTCTTGAAGAATAATAGTATATTAAACTTTTCTCATAGTCCATATCATAGAACGATATAAATAACAAATACCTATGTACCAATGTTACACATAGTTTTATTTGTATGTGACACCTGTAGTCATTATCTTTTTGATAATATAAATATAGCAGGTGATGGTGAGCTAATTAGTAACGATCAATTTTTGCGCTTTGATGGCTCAGATGCTAAAGCAACTGAAGGAAATTTGGATTTTACCTCCCCTCTTTACCAGCTGTGTAAATTTGAGTGAACTCCTTAAACTTACTAAATCATTTCTTCATCCATAAAACCTGAAAATCCTATCACTTGCCTCATAGAGTTAGACCAAAAGGAATAATTCACAGAAAATGCTTAATATGAAAACCAAAACCTAGTAAACAGTCAATGAATTCTATTTTTTCTATGTCTAATTGGATATCTGATCAAATATATCATTCAAATCATCCATGTTGCCTTGATCTGGTCATTTAGGGATTTATACTAAGTAAATATTATAAATATGAAAAATGTAAAACAGTATCATAAAATAAAGGTTTACCAGGCTCAGTTGACCATAAGACCTTCTCTTGGGATGTATAACTGAGGATTATTTTAGGGTTTCACTATCCTCAATTGTGAAAAGAGGATTTTGAATCCAATAATCATCAAGGAGTATCTTTATAACAACATTCAAATTAGTTACTTGATTCTTCAATTATATTTGTTTCTTGGATTGATTCAAATATTCAAGGCAGAAATGTCTTTAATCCAAAAGCAATTTATTTGAATTTCATAGAATTATTGGATAATTCTTTTAGTATGTATATTATATATATACATATACAATATGAATTCTTATAATATGTATATTATATATACTATATATAACTAGTACTTGCTTTCAGTACATAATGCTTATATTCCCTGTGTAGACTTGATAGATACACTTAACACATCTTAATTTTTATTTCATCTCTTTCTCTCTTCTGTCCCACTTCTTGACCCCCTTCACATTTGAGAATGATCTGCCTACTTCCTCCCACCTAGCTTTTATTTTAGTATTTTTTTAATAATTAGGTTTCCCATATGAACAATATCATATGATATTTAAGCTTGTGTCTCTGATTTATTTCACTTTACCTTATGGTTTTAGGGTCCATTCATTTTCCTACAAGTGACTCATTTATTTTTATTTATGGCAAAGTAGTACTCCATTGTGGGAAAATATTGTATATTTCTAACCAGTCATCTGTTGATGAACATGTAGACAATTTCTAAGATTCAGCTGTTATGAATTTTACTACTACAAACATGCATGTGTCTTTAACTCTTTTGGGGAGAAATTGTTTAAAAACTGTCATTATCAAAGCAAAAACATTTTTGATGTTTGTTTCCACTAAGTATATATTTTAACTTTCATTTTACTGTTTTTGATACTGAGAACAAAGGAAACCAACTTGTAAGATAGAGTGAGAGAGAGTGAAACACAGAAGTGGAATTCTTGCTGGAGAAAAGATTGAAGTAGATTTCCAACCTGGTTTCTGGTCAGATAACTTCAGAGAAAGGCTGATACTTGGGAGCCTTCAGTTGGAACACCAAAAAGTTGGCCATTTCTCTTACTCCTCTTTCTAGTTTTCACTGGGTGCTAGTGTGGAAGAGTTATTTTCTTCACCAATGGAAATACATTGTCTAGAATTATAGAAATATTAAAAAAGTAAGTTTCACATGGTTCTGTGGAAATCAAATTGAAACCTGAATGCTATTTGTTTGCATGCTTATTGTCTGGCCCCTGATCTAGTGCTTACCCTTCCTCCTGAGACTCCCTCGGATCACTTAGTGTATACCCTCATCCCATGTGACATCATTTAAAGGATGAAGGAAGAAGAGTTGGCTTATTGAATCTTGGCACACATTTTAACTATCTATTACTATGGAGGTACAAAATGGAATTTTGATACACATATTCTATATGAGATGATTGAATCTAAATAATTAACATATGCATCCTCTGAAATACTGATCATCTTTTATTTATTCCTTCTAGGTGCTGTTTTGAGCCTTTTGGCCAATATAGTTTCATTATTTTCCTAGGCTGTGGTAATCACTCTTCTGCTTTCTGCTTCTAGTAGTTTATATGTTTTATATTCTACATACATGTAAGATTGCATGCTGTTTGCTTTTTTGTGCCTGGCTTATATTACTTAGCATAATATTCTTTAGGTTTATCCACATTGTCATGAATCACAGGATTTACTTCATTTTAGAAGCTGGATAGTATCTATTTGGTATAGGTATCACATTTACTTTATCATTCCCTCATTGTAGACTCTTAATTTGATCCCATATCTTAGCTATTGTATATAATGTTGCAACAAACATAAGAATACATTGTATATAACTTTTCTCTGTAGTGGTTTCAAGTCCTTGAGATATATGTGGTGAAGTGAGATTGCTGGATATAATATCTTCCTAACACCCCTTGCTTTACTGCTTTTTCCATTTACCCTGCTCTTTCCCCATACTATGTCTCAAGTGTCTGTTTTTTTTCCCTCACAACATTGAGTAATAAACCCAAATGTTTAACTAAAAGCTTGTACCTGGTGGTCCTTGGCTGAAAGTTTTTTTTTTCCCATGTAAAGATTTATTGATTTTCTTTCCATAATACAGCTTGAGATTGATCAAACTTAGCTCCAACCTGTGGCTTCACAGTCTCTATGTTCAGGCACACATGGTAGCTGGTGCCCCTGCCATTACCTATGGATGAGATCCACACTACTGAGGTGGGTCCTGCAGAAAACTATAGGAAATATACAGATCTCTGAGTTTCAGAGAAGTCAACAAAATCCATAGGAAAACAAAGGAAAAATAGAAGGGGGAATGTGATCAGAAAACTAAATGTGAAATGTGAGTGTCATGAGCAACAGAAAAGTATAAAAAAAATAAGCACTGGGGGAAAATACTCTATTGGATATAACAAGTGAATGATGCTGGGCACGTCTGAGCATGAAGTATGGGTGGAAGCTGGTGAGTGTAGACACTGAGGAGTTGAAGGTAGGTAGGGTGGGTGGGGTAGGCTACTCAATGTGAGGAGAGGGCTGAGTGGGAAGCAGCAGGTGGCCGAAGGGACGATTCTGATAGAGCAGAAACTTGAACATAAATACAGATTGTGGAGGAAGAGAAGGGAGTGGGGGTGGAAATAGGTGAAGGAGTGGAGATCCAAAAGAAAGGGAGGGAAATCAGCTCTACACACACACACACACACACACACACACACACACACACACACACACACACATATGCACACACACACATGTGTAGGAGCCTCCAGCTGAGGAGTCCCATTTTTTCCTGGGGCCTGAAGAAGGTGTGATCTGTACACATCCTTTTGAGTGTGAGAAAGAATGTGTGGGAGGATGAGGGAATTTGCATCTGGTGTCCTAATTTTTTCTGACATGACAGGGGAAATACCTACTGAAACTCTTGTAGGAATACAGGAATTAGGGGCTCTCAGAAAATAGTGGAGACAATTCTATAAAGGCTCATTTATTTACTTTTTACCAGCAGAGTAATTTATTCCCTTATTCTAGGTTTAGTTTGAAAGAATGGGATTAAAGCTACTGAATAAATTTAACGCATGACAAAGCTTTAGTGACTATGAACTCTGAAGGGATGCCCATGTAGATCATGAACATACAGCCAATTTAAGGACTTGAACTTGAGTTCTCAGGACTTTTATTTTGCCAGCACAGCCTCTAAGCAGTCCCTGTGGTGAGGTCCTGAGCCATGGAGAGACCTGCAGTAGTCCTACCTAGAAAACAACACCAAAGGAACTCTGAAGATTTACAGGAGTAAAAGTACAGACAGTAAGGGCTGGGGAGTTAGCTCAGTGGTTCCGGCGCCTGTCTTGCAAACGCAAGGGCCGATTCCCCAGTGTCCATATACAATACTGGGTGTGGAGACTCATGCCCAGCAGCAACCAGTACCACATACCACAGTGCTGGGCATGGTGGCTCACACCTGTAATCCCAGCACTCGGGAGGCAGAGGCAGGAGGATTGCTGTGATGTGAGTTTGAGGCTGAGCTCAGGGCCAGCCTGAACCACAAAGTGAGACCCTGTCTCAAAAAAAAAAAAAAAAAAAAAAAAAAAAAAAAAAAAAAAAAAAAAAAAAAAAAAAAAAAAAAAAAAAAAAAAAAAAAAAAAAAAAAAAAA
>PVIR01019635.1:9944-23233 GCA_004026965.1 Petromus typicus
AATCCTCCTGCCTCTGCCTCCCGAGTGCTGGGATTACAGGCGTGAGCCACCACGCCCGGCACTGTGGTATGTGGTACTGGTTGCTGCTGGGTGTGGGTCTCCACACCCAGTATTATTATGTGGTTACCGGGGAATCGAACCCGGGTCCTTGCGCTTGCGAGACAGGCGCCGGAACCACTGAGCTAACTCCCCGGCCCCCTCATTAGGTTTGGTTTTGTTTGGGGTTTTTTTTGAGACAGGGTCTTGCTTTGTAGTTCAGGCTGGCCCTAAACTCACCATGTAGCCCAGGTTAGTCTCAAACTTGAAGCAATCCTCCTGCTTCTGCCTCTTGAATGCTGGGATTACAGGTGTATGCCACTATGCCCAGCACTGTGGTTTGTGGTTGGTTACAGGGGATCAAACTTACGACTTTGTGCTTGCCAGGTAGACGCTGGAACCACTGGGCTAAATTTCCAACCCTCTCTCATCAATTTTACCACTGCATATTACTTTATTTGCAACATATCATAGGCAAACTAATATCTATAAGACGTAAATAGCTCTTAAAAAGTGAAAGATAAAGTATTATTCCCAATAACCAAAAATAAAAAGTAGACAGGCATCTATAAGCAAGTTAATGGGTAAACAAAATATTGTACTATATATTTACACCACAGATTATTCAGTCTAAGAAAGAAGGTAATTCTGAAATTCACTAAAACATAAAATTTTGAAGACATTACACTACATAGAATAAGCCAATAAAAAAATGACAAATACTACATGATTCTACCGGTATGAGGTAGCTAAAGTACTCAAATTCATAAAAACAGAATGTAAAATAGTGTTTGCCAGGGACTGGAAGTGGGATGAGAATAGAGATGTAGTATTTCATTGGTACAGATTTTCAATTGCAAAGGGTAAAAGAAAAGCTCTGTGTTGGAAGTCGTCTTGCAAGTCTGCTCATGGAAGCTGTCCCTGACTTGGTGTCCTCTGTGTTTGGAAGACCAAATATGCAGTGGTGAAAGATAACCTCATGGGAAACATCCCATGAGAGGATGCTGCTGACGAGATGAACCCTGGAAACACTCTGCAATGAGCTTGCTGCTCCACACTTGATATCCTGTGACAACTGTCAGCTTAGCCCGCTCTATATGCTGTGCCTGCATTCTACAGTTTATCAGCAGGAAGGGCAGGAAAGGTTAAGTTAGGAAGGACAGGAAGGGCAGACAGATAGAAAAAATGACCAAATAGTGTTGGGATGACATAGTCCATTGTGCCTGTACATTATCTAAGACATTTTCGTTCAGAACATCATCAATATTATCTTTATGTTCTCATTGCACCCAGTGAAGTCCAACATGTTAGTATATGTGGTGTTAGTATATATGGTGCACTCACACCCACCAGCAATCAGTACCATATACAATAGTGCCTAGTGAAGTGGCTCATACCTGTAATCCCAGTACTCGGGAGGCAGAGGCAGGAGGACTGCTGTGAGTTTGAGGCTGATCTCAGAGCTAGCATGAACTACAAAGCAAAACTCTGTCTAAAAATAAAGGGCACATACAGAGCATGCTGCCTTCACAAAAGGAAGAGGATATAGAGAAACACAAAATTATGTATTTATTTATACAAAGGAAATCCAAGGTAACCCAGACACTACTGAGGTAAACTACATGAAATAGTGGAAAAGGGACAAAAAAGATGAGAAGACTGGGGACAGGTGGTAGGAATGAGGAGAGTGACATTTCTCTAAGAAGATCTTTGTGTAGCGCCCTGACTCTCAGAGCTACAGTCATGGTTCAGACTCCAAAAATAAACAATTAAAATCAACTGGGATTCGGGAAGAACTCAAAATGGAATACAAACATTAATTAACATACTTAAAGGCAAGAGAAAGAAAAGAATCAATCTAAGTAACTGGAGAAAAAAAAAGTATTGAGTGGATACTGTAAGACTAAAAACAGAGAGATCTGACCCTGGGGTTGAGATTGAGAAATTAGTAGGCGTGTCTAATATACCTTGTGGTTCTAAAAAGAAAATGCTCAAAAATGACAAAGGCTAGGTGTGGTGGGACAATCTATAAATTCAAGTGTAGCCTGGGCAACGTGGTGAGATCTTGTCTCAAAACTGCAAATAAGAGCTAAGAATGTAGCTTGGTGCCGAGGCCCTAAATTATTCAATCATTAGTATTACAAAAAAAAAAAAAAAAAGGCCCAATAATAGGATACAGAAGCTAACCTGAAAGAGATCCTAAACAGCCAATGCAGAAACAGAAACAACAAAATAATATTGGACTTTAACTCAGAGAATAAAATGAATATACATAATCCATACTGATAGGAGTAAGATGATTCAATAAACAGAAGAACTGACAGCTCCTCCTTCAGATTTTCTATTAACAAATGTAGTAGGAAAGAGAATAATTACTTTGCGGCAAACACCCAAAGATACACAGATGCATGCTAAAGTCAATAGGCTTGAATTTGTGAACCAGAACCGGAGTTGCATTCTCTCAAAAGTATATCCTCCAAAATACTTACTACGTAAAAAAGCAAAAATCGTAACTTTTTAGTGTATAAACATGTCAGACACCCACTAAACCAAGTGATCAAAGTAAACACCACATATACTAACATGTTAGACTTCACCGGGTGCAATGAGGACATAAAGATAAATTTTTTTTTTTTTTTTGAGACAGGGTCTCGCTTTGTAATTCAGGCTGGCCCTGAGCTCAGCCTCAGACTCACATCACAGCAATCCTCCTGCCTCTGCCTCCTGAGTGCTGGGATTACAGGTGTGAGCCACCACACCCGGCACTGTGGTATGTGGTACTGATTGCTGCTGGGGTGAGTCTCCACACCCAGTATTGTATATGGTTACTGGGTGATCAAACCGGGCCCTTGCATTTGCAAGACAGGCGCTGGAACCACTGAGCTAAATCCCTGGCCCCATAAAGATAATATTGATATTCTGAACAAAAATGTCTATCTTCTTTTCAGTCATGAAAAACACTGGACAAACCTAAGCTGTACAATGTTAGACAAAATAACTGACCAATTCAATTCCCAGCACTTCTTCCCACAAAAACAAAATAAATAAAATAACTGATGAATAGGGCCAGGGAGTTAGCTCAGTGGTTCCAGCGCCTGTCTTGCAAGCGCAAGGACCCGGGTTCGCTCCCAGTAATCACAAACCATACTGGGCGTGGAGACTCACGCCCAGCAGCAACCAGTACCACATACCACAGTGCCGGGCGTGGTGGCTCACGCCTGTAATCTCAGCACTCAGGAGGCAGAGGCAGGATTGCTGTGATGTAAGTTTGAGGCTGAGCTCGGGCCAGCCTGAACCACAAAGGGAGACCCTGTCTCAAAAAACCTAAAAAAAAACCTGACGAATATTCTTAAAATGTACCAAGGCCATGAAAGACAATAAAAGAGGAACTGTTATGGACTATAGGAGACCAAGAAGAAATAACTGAATGTAATATAGAATATTGGTCAGGATTCAAGAATGAAAACAGAAGCCTCTCAGAAAAAAATGATGAAAATTGGCCGGGGATTTAGCTCAGTGGTTCTGGCATCTGCCTGGCAGGCGCAAGGTCCCAAGTTTGATCCCCAGTAACCACATACCACAATGCCAGGCGTGGTGGCTCACGCCTGTAATCCCAGCACTCCAGAGGCAGAAGCAGAAGGATTGCTGTGAGTTCAAGGCTGGCCTGGGCTACACAGTGAGCTCAGGGCCAAACTAAACTACAAAGTGAGACCCGGTCTCAAAAAAAAAAAAAAAAAAAGTGAAAATCAAATCAAGTCAGTGGTGGAGTATTAGTTTTTGGTTCCAGATAATTACACTATGATTATGTAAAAAAAATAAACATGGCAAGAAGCAGGATAAGGACCAAAATAAAACTCTATTAGAGGTGTAACATTTCTCTAAACCTAAAATTCATTTAAATTTTTTAAAAACTGAAAAAGAAATACTTGTCTAACATTCCTCTTATCATCCTACAAGTAAGCAATTCAAGGATGGTAACCACATATATATTCACCACGAACCCCTAAAAGAGCTTTTAAAAAAAGCTATAAAATAAAAATGAGTAAGTGTAATACCAACTGAATAAACTTTATCAGAAATTCTTAGAACCAGAAGTGTTTTGGATTTCAGATTTCTTTCAGATTTTGGAATGTGACCCACGTCGGGATGAGGCCCAAAATTCATTCATGTCTCATATATACCCAAATAGAAGGCCTCATACACATACTTTATATAGTACGTTTAATAACTGTTAAAGTTGTACAATGTGTCCTCCCCACTTGGAGTCATATCTACACTCAAAGAGTTTCTAATTTGATTGTTATATATTTTAGTTTTTAAAGACAGGGTCTTGTTTTATAGTTCAGGCTGGCCCTGAACTCACTATGCAGCCCAGGCAAGTCTCCAACTCTCAGCAATCCTCCTGCCTCTGCCTCCCGAGTGCTGGGATTACAGACAGGCATGAGCCACCATGCCCGGCTAAAGAGTTTCTAATTTGGTAGCATTTTGGATTTTCAAATTACAGGTGCCAACCTGTATTCATTTCTCAGATGTTCAATCCAATTGGGCTCCATCCCAATCCAGCAGTTGCATTGTTCTCAGAATGGCACCACTTTAAGCTTACAAGTTTCCAAACTTGTGGTGTTCAAGGCCTAAAAACACATGATAAAGGATAACGGGTTTGCACATGGATGGGAACTTCGTCCACCAAATGAATTTGACAAGAGGTGGTGTTTCCTGACCCACTCTGACTCAGGAATCCAGAATCAAAAGCTCTAAACTCAGTTCTGGCAAAACTTGGCTGTGTGACTGAGTTGGAATAGACGCCATTATCTAGATCTGTTTCCTTTACTCTGTGAAGCTCTGAACTAGACAATGGTTCTACAACTAAACAGCCCTGTTGTTTCTGTATGTTTTTAATGAGGAAAAAAAATGTGACACATGAAAAGATCATGAAATTTGGATGAAATTCAAATTTCAGTATCCATAAATAGAATTAGCTTAACATAGTCACTTTTTTTTTTTTTCTTGAGATAGGGTCTGGCTTTTGTAGTTCAGGCCAGCCTCGAACTCACGGCAATCCTCCTGCCTCAGCCTTTTGAGTGCTAGGATTACAGGCATGAGCCACCAAGCCTGGCTTTGAGGTTACCAGGAATCGAAGTTGGGACTTTGCGCTTGCTAGGCAGGCCCTGGAACCACTAAGCTAAATTCCAGGTCCCCCCCCCCCCCCCCCCCCCCGTAGTCATTCTTTTATGTACATATTGTCTTTGGCTGTATCCACACTACAATACCAGAGTTAAATTGCAAGAGTATGGACCCTAAGGTCAAAAACTCTAATTAAAACACTGCTGTTTATTGTATTCAGAACATGTTATAAGAATATATTTACAAAAAGCTTACCGAACCCTGTAGACCATCCTAAAGTTATTCTATCTTAACTTGAATAATGAATCACATAGAAGGCACCTTAGTTGTATGGAACCCGAAATTACGACCTATACTAATCCAAGACCTGAAGAGTTAAGTGGCCCAAAAGCCATCTCTGCAGTCACCCGGGTGTGTCCGGTGAGGTCCGTCTAACCAGGATGGGCAGCCTTTTGGGAGGCGGTGCAGCAGCATGGTCAAGATTCTCAGCTGCAGTCGAGCTGACCCACCAGTGACTGTAACGAAGTCATTTCACCTTCCCTCGGCCTCAGCTCCCCCCTTCATGACGCTAATATGACGGCACTCACCTCACAGGGCTGCAGTGAAGGTGAATGCAAGGATTCAAGGAAAGGGTTAGCGCCAGGCTTTGCGCTCAGCACTCGACGAATTGATAGCGTCACCGCTGCGGCCACGGAGACCCACTCCCGAGACCAGAGCCCTCCTAGGCTCCTCAGGGAAGCTAGAAGCTCCGCGAGGAAGCCTGTGGAGCACTCACAAGGCCCTGCCTCCTCGCGCCGGCTTTCTGGCCTCGGTTTCCCACCCTGGCCCTCGGGATGCAAAGGTAGCCTCCATAGTCCTCACGTGATTCGGCCTTCACCCGGCTACCCTCAGGCCCGCGCCCCAGCTCCTGCGAGCCACCCCCAAAGGTGCAGTCCGAGCAGTAACCCGGCGTCTCCAAGGCAACCGTCCCAGAGCGCCGACCCCCGCATCGACTGGCCGTACGCCTGACAACAAGGTGCGTTCTCATTGGTTCGGTTGCCGGCCCTTCCAGCCAATCAGCGCGGGCGCACGCTACTCTCTCTCCCGCCGGGTGGTTCGCTCGGCCCTGCAGGGGGCGCCCCTCTGATAGGAAAGCCCAGAAGTTCCAGACCATTTTCAGGATCTCAGAGCTTGAGGGTCCTGGACGCGAGCCTAAGATCTGACTTCCAGTACTTGGCGGCCCACTGGTCCTGAAAGGTCTCTGAGTGAGGGGCTGTGTGTTGTCGTTATGCTACGGGACAAGGGTTCTGAAGAGAGTGGATATTTGGGGAACACGTAGGTGGAATGAAGGGCGTAAGAGCATGAGGGAACTTTCCAAAATGGACTCAGAACAATGGAAGCAGGACTTAGGTACTTCCAGAGCCGCGCAGCCCCCTTCTGCAGCCCCGCTGGCACGAGACTGGCCAGGCAGGGCAGGCCAGGCAGCTGTCAGGCAGGGAAAGGAGAGAGAAGAGAGCGACAGCAGCGACAAAAAAACGTGCCATTTGAGATAGAAATTCCAAAGGGTTGCGCGATACGGAGTAGGGGTGGAGCACATAGTAACCAGACTCCTCAAGGGCTGACTACACTTACCCCTCCCCAGCTGTCTGCACAGACCACATCCCCGCCTCTGCAGACCGGCTGGCTAGGTGAGCAGGCTCTGATTTCCAGTTCTGTGGGCAACCACCCTAATAGACTTTGGTCTCATCAGGAAACCGCCCACCCGCTCCAGCCGGGCTGGTGGATAGTTTTGCAGTCATTTGAATTGGAACTTTCTCGAACTTACACAGGAGGTGTAATTTAAATTCTGCGAGTGTCTGTAAACAAATTCAGGGGCCAAATATTTAGCTCAGTGGTGCCACCGCCTATCTCACAAGCACAAGGTCATGAGTTTGATTCCAGGTACAGCAAAAGAAAAGAAAAACAAGCAAATTCAGTCATACATATAAATTACTATACAATTGTGCATAATAGAGGAGGCTGCAGGGAAGTCAGGGAGGCCAAGTGACAGTCTGCTGTGACCTTCTCTGTCCCATTAACAGTTTATTAGATATCACATATCACAGGGTCTTGGATCACAAAGATAAAGTTGGTTGTGACAATCTTGAGGAAATGGCAGGGATGGGTGTCAAGTCTGGGAGCCAAAACTGGAGGTCTGATGGGCCCCCCCTCCGAAGCTGGCTTCTCCCTGGGAGCCTGAGGCAGGGCTGACCGTCCCCTCCACAGCTGGGGATGAATTGAAGTTGGGCCTCTGTGCCAACTGGGTCTTTTTCTTCAGTAAATGTTGGGTTTAGTAAAAAAAAAAAAAAGAAGAAGAAGAAGAAAAATAGACAGGGCAACATCTGCAGCACCAAGAAATAACCAGGAACTTTTCTCCCTGCAAGGAGGTTTCTGAATCAGCTCTGAGCCCCACCTGTGGGGGACAGTGTCACCACAAGAGAAGTGAGGACCCAGATACAGAAGGTGACGAGGACCAGAAGCCCCAGTTGAGGGAGAGGGCTCTGAGATGAATACAGCCAGCAGAAGTAGCTCAGAGGGGCAGGGGACACTGTCTTGCTTTTGCCTCAGGGCAGTGAGAAATCATGAAAGTTTCGAAAGAAAAGGGACCAGGCCACATAAGCACGTGCTACAGCTCTCCCCAGAGGTCAGGCGGAAGCCACATGTTGGAGTAAACAGGAGTTAGGACCCAAAAGGAATGGTGTGGTCATGTGTGGAAGGAACTCTCACGGCCAAGGAGTCAGGCAGCCCCACCACTTTATTCCAACAGCCCAGTTTTTCCCTCATTGGCTCCACTGGCCTGGGCCACCTGCTTATTTAAAAAACATCTTCGTCGCAAGAAGCAAATTCCCCTTCAAGGAGGGGTCCAGTATAGGAGGACTGTCCTTGGCCTTCAGGACAACTGCATGGGCCTCCTCAAAGAGGTCCTTCCCGACCTCAGCCTCCACACGCTGGCGCCATGCATCCAACTTGGGTCGACTTTCGAAGACTTGGCAGCCAACACTGACAGCCTGTGGGAGAGGGAGCCAGGTAAAGGGGCAGAGCATAGCCAAGCACCGGGCAGCGGGGTCTACTTTTTAGGCTTCTCCAATGGGATTTTCCCACCTTCCTGTGTGTGATGAACTGGGGATGCCTCCCCCGGGGGACCCTGGGAAACCACTCACTCCATAACCTGAAAGGAGAGCTTATGAGGGTTCATTTTAGAGATGAGAAGACTGAGGCTGAGGACACTGAGACTCCTTCACAGTCCCACATGCCGCAAGGTCAACAGAAGTGGGGACTCATCTCCTTCTCAGGACGCCCCGCCCCACACGCTCACATGCATCAGTTCCGTGATGGCCATCAGGTCAGCCACAGAGATCTGGGGACCAGTGAGGAAAGCCTGGTCCCGAAGGAACTTGTCCTCGAGTAGCTGCAGGCAACTGTCCAGTTCAGCCAAAGTAGATGACAGTGTCTCCTGGGGCACTGGCTGATGCAGCACAACAGGGAATATCAGCTAGTGGGCCAGGAGGGAGAGAGAGAGAGTCAGAGGCAGGCCTGGGGGCGGATGCCTTTATTTCCAGAACTCTGGGAGGCTGAGGCAGGAGGATCACAAGGTCAAGCCCAACCCAAGAAACTTAACGAGATGCTGTCTCAAAATATAAAATAAAATGGGGCTCAGGGCGAAGGCCCTTGGTTCTCACCCTTTATCCCACCCTCCTCCCAGTCAGCACTAGTCTTTTGCATTCCCCAGTGTAGCAGTCATGCTGTCCCCTCTTCCCCCCTCCTCTTACAACGGCACCCCAAACTGCTTAAATGGGACCTGTGTGAATCCGCTGCGATGTAGTTAAAGTGCATGTTGTTCCTAAACATTACAACCAGCACTCTAGGATTCCCAGGACTCGGCTCCAGGTCAGAACAGAATACTGAAAAGACAAAGCACCACCACACCTGGGGGTGTCCCTGCCTCCGCTGGCTCACCTTCTGCCAGAAGGCCCGAGTACAGCTCATCCGCACACTCATGTGCTGCCAGGCCAGGTACTCATCCACCCGGGCTCGGGCCTGCAGGTCCTCGGGGTACCAGTGGTCAGGTGTCTTGTACTTGCGTGTCAGATACAGCAGAATGGCCACACTGGGGGAACACAGAAGGGGCGGAAGTCACACGCCACTCACTCTGCAGCACTTGATGGGGCAGAGGAGGAATGTGCAGCTCACACCTGCCAGGAGACCATCCAGTTTACACAACCCTATGCCGGGGTCACTGTCAGGAGCCACTCCTCGGAAATTTAGCCATTCTCTTTTAAGATGGTCGCCTCTGGTGCTGCACTGAGTTATCATCAGGAGTTCTGCACTGCTAAGGAGGCTACTAAAGGTCAGTGTCAAAGATCTGCAACCCCCTCTGTGGTTGCTGCCCTGGCCGATTAAAAATCAACCCTGAGATGGCTTGTCCCTGAGGAAGTGGGCGGAATGACCTATGTCCCCAAGGTATGCATGATAACAATTCAGTTAAACAAGAGCGCCACATTGGTGACACTGATTGTGTTTACTCCCTATACTGTGACTTGTGAAATAATTAAGTAACATGGCACAACTCCTGTTCTTTCCTGATAGATTAACAACTGTATCAGAATATACAATGTATAGCTGTGGTTAGGTTAAAGTCCTAAGGAAGTATTAACCCAGATAGAAATCTTTAAAGAACTGAGAATTGATTACCCCAGTTGCTGTATTTGCTTGATTCTTTGAAATATCCTGTGATTGTTCTTAACCTTTGCACGTGATTGATGAAGTCATTCTAAAGACCTAGTTTTTAGGGTATAAAAGAGACCCGACAAATAAACGCAGTGCTCACTCGGTATTGACTGATGAGCCCTTCTAAGCCTCGCTGTCCTGTCAATCATTTCTTCTCATCCTAACCCCTCCAGCTCAAGGACCCTGTTGCTCTGCCCGGCTGGCCCTGGCAGATCACTCCATTATCCACATTAAAGGTACCAAGAGAGAAACAAAACACATGGATTTCAGTAGCCAGGAGCTTGGAGAAGGTTTCCGGGAGGAAAAGGGGCACCCGTGTGACTCCTAAAGACTCCCAGGTGACAGAGACTACTTTCCGTCTCATTCCAGCTCCTGTCCATGTGCTCAAACTCCTCTTCCATGAAGCCCTCCCTGACCTCCTACCCCCACTGTTCCCCACTGTATCTGCTCAGTGCACCCTGGGCCCTGGTGCCCACTGTGCCTCCCTGACACACAGTCTGCTGACCACAGGCTCTGCCCCTAAATGACTGAGTGCAAATCTGGCTCTACCACAGAGGTGCTCTGTCGCCTCTGCAGAGGGGAATGTCACTACCACTCAGCTACCCACCTGAAGGGTGGCCTCGGGCCCACCTCTCTCACCCTGTGTCCAATCCCACAGCATACCCTCAGCTTCGTGGTGGAGTGGTTGGAGCCTGCACACCCTGCACCACCCCCAGTTTGCTGGAACCTGAGGGCCTTGTGCCAAGAATATCACAGCAGCCTTCTCATCCCAGTCAGAGGATATGCTAAAACATAGGCTGAGTATAGCTCTCCTCTGTTCAAAACCTCCTGATTGGCTGGGTAGGATTACACCTATAATCCTAGCACGTGGGAGGCTGAGGCAGGAGGATTTCAATGAGTTCGAGGCCAGCCTGAACTACATGGTGAGCCCCTGTCTAAAAAACACAACAAAACCCTATTTGTTGTACCCATCCACAGGAAAAGCCGAAGTCTTCCTTGTGCCCCATGCCCCCCTCTCTCTCCTCCAGCTTGGCTTTTCCCTCTCATTCCAGCAAAGCCAGCCCCCATACTCTTTGCCGTGCACCCCAATTATGGTTCCACCTCAAGACTTTCAGCCTCGCTTTTCCCTCCGGTCAGAACACTTCCCCACACATCTCCTCAGTCCTCCAGGTTCCTGCTCAGAAGCCCAGTTCTCCAAGGCCTTCCCTTCGCTGCTTCTTCACAATCACACCTCCCTACCTGTCAGCTTCCCCACGGCACTCACCGCCTGACCTCTGACCTGTGTATGTGGGTTACTGGCAACCTCCCCCTCTAGAACGGGAGCCCCACGAGGGGAAAGGCTTAGACAAGTTCGCCATTTACCCACAGCCTGGATGGAGCCCAGTGCTGACAAACGCTTAGCAAATAGCCACTGAGTGCACTGAGTGGCCCCTGGGCTCTCCAGGGAAGTGGCACTTCTCCCACGATCGGTAGATACTGTCTCTCTGAGGTGGCTGGTGCAGCCACTGCTCCGTACATTTTTTTTTTCCCCCTCTCTTCCTCTCTCTTTTCTTCTGAAGCTCAGCCTGCCAGGGAAGGAACCTGGAGGTAGACTGGAGTCTTCACCTTGAAGAAGTCCCACCTTTCTCCCAGTCTGTTCCCTCATCTGTACAATGCAGTGGGCATCTCTGCCTGCTTCAGCCCACTCTTCCCTGGCAATGGCACTAGTCCTCAGGATGCAGCAACTGTAGCCCCTGCCCGCACACCTGTAATCCCAGAACTTAGAAGGCTGAGGCAGGCAGATCACTGCTGGTTTGAGGCCAGCCTGAGCTACGGAGTAAGTTCAAGGCCAGCCTGAACTATACAGTGAGACCCTGTGTGAAAAACAAAGAAACAAATTGTGGCCCCGGCAATGAACAATGAAGCCAGGAATCTTACCTCTCACCCAAGTTGAAGTCCCCATCCTTCATGGCTGGCACCTTCCTCAGAGGGTTCACTTGGGCAAAGGAATCCGTGTAGTGCTGGCCTGTGGGAAAAAGGAGTCCAGTGTGCCATAGGAGAACTCCAAGCTCTCTGAGATCTCTGCCCGGCCCTCATAAATTCAGGACTGGCTTTCTGAGGGGACCCCAGGAAAGAGGAGGTGGCTGTGCTGGTCACTGGACCACAGATCCAGATCTATCAGAGATCCCCCTGACTGCTCCATATATTTTGTGCCCATCCATGCCCTTGAAGCCTCGGTCAAGCAGAATCTCAATTTGGGCTTGTGGCCAGATAACCTACCTGTCATTCCCAGGCAGTTCCGCCCTTGTGTTAGACACTTCATCTTTGGCCCTTCCTATCTGAGGTGGGGATCGGGCCCTTTGGACTAGGCTGGCTGAGCCTCAGTCTCTCCTATGCCCAGCTCTCAGGGTCACCCTCGTTTTTGCTGGGAAGACCTGTCCTACTCAGCCACCCTGCCTCCAGGAGCTCAACACTTCCTCCCTTTGGGTGCCAGCCCCTCCTCAGTGCCAGACCCTCCAGTCTCCCTCCTTTATCGCTCACCTCCACATTCCTCACCCTCAGCCCAGGCCGGCCTGGAGAGGTCACTGGTACTGAGTTAATTCCTATGGAGTCAGAGAGCCCTGGTGGAGCCGGGCTTCAGCCTCCCCAGAGGGCTGCTGCGGTCCTTGCACTAAACCGACAGCAGCACCCTGGCTGAGAAACTGCTGGTCCAGACCCTGTTCCATAGCAGGGGTCCCAGGCCAAGAGGATCAAGGGCAGTGGAGGGGAGGGGGCTGCACAGGGGGCAGCCCAGGGGCTCTGGCTGGATGTCTAACCGGCTATCCAGTCCTGACCCTGCCTCCTCCTCTGGACTCTGCCCCAGCTGTGTTTTGCAGGCCAGGCAGACCTGCATCCAATCTAGAGACCTCAGGGCCTCCAGCAGGTCAAAGAAAGTCAGGAGCAAAAAATAAAAAGCTGAAAAGCGCCAAGGAAGATATAACGATGCAAGAAACTAGGCAGAGGTACTTAGGAGGAAAAGGGAGTCTAGGGAAAGGGCAAGGGTCTCCTTGCTGAAGATGTAGGAAGAGCTCCAATAGGGAAAGAGGAGGCAGTTCATTTGCGTTCTCCAACAGGAGGAGCCGATATTCTGACTGTCCTTCACTCCCCTTCTCAATCTCTGCGACCTCTTCTGCTCCCTTGCTACAGCATTTGGACGAACTCTGCATCATATTCACGAAGCAGAGGGTAGAGTTCTTTAAACATACACTGGGTACCTGATGCAACAGGTTCCTCCACAGTAGACAGCTGACCTTTCCCGCCTTTCTACACGCCCAGCCTGACTGTGACCTGTCCGAGAGACTGGGGTTCGCGTGTACCCCGTAGCCCAGGTCCCAGCTCACCCACACTGCCTACCTTTGAACAGG
>PVIR01019636.1:0-31705 GCA_004026965.1 Petromus typicus
TTAAAAATATAAAGTAACATTACACTAATTATTTTGTTTTAAAGAATTTGTTCTTAATACCTCATTTGTTTTCCTATGTTTTACCTACTCTTCCTTTAGTTCTATAGCAAATTGCTTGTATATCACTTAAGTTTGACATTTTTTGCGTAACTAATTGAAATATGCAAAATTGGGCAATAAAGTATTAGAAATTTACCTAAATTTAGGTCTGACTTCTTATTTGCAATATTAATTCTATAATGTCTACAGGAAATTATGTTTAAATTTCAATATTTTGAGTGCTTAATAATGTGATAGGCTATAAAATGATTTATAGATAGCCAGTTATGTGCTACTAGGCCTGTCAAGTAACAAATTGCCAAGTAAAATTATTTAATAAAAGTAGGAAAAATAGTATTATCCAAATGGACTGGATATTATGTGCTGTTAAAATTGACATTACAATTACTAGATATTTTTAAGCTTCAAAAATAATTTATATAAACATAGTCTCAAGGATAAACAGTGCATAAGAATATAAAATAAGAAAATGTTAAAAGGTAATGAAGAGAAATATTAAAGCCACAAAATAAAAGATTGAACTGGTTGAAAACCTGAAAAAAGTACAATTAATTCACTTTAAAATAGGGAAAAATGAGAACTATTGTTATCAAATTCTGAATTTTGAGTTAAATTATAAGAAGTTGTATGCTGCTCCTTCAAAAAAAATAAAAATGGGCATATAACACACAAATATCAAAAGCACAATAGACTAAAGACTAAGAAAAGTGGTACATTTGAAATGATATTTTAGATGCTTTACTATAACTACATATGTGAATTTGTTATTTTCAATGAAAATAAACTTTTTCAGTTTCACTAAGTCAAAGTGTAATTTTTTAATGTCATAATTATATTTAAATCATGTTTGTTTTTAGTTTAAATACATTCAATCAGACAAATACCAAAATCTGCAACATTGTGGCCTTTCAATTATTACATATATACGTATATGAGCAGCTCTATTTGACCAGGGAAAGTCATCTAAATTTGGTGTTTTTATACCTTTTTATAAATTATTTTATTTCTGTTGAATTACAAAGTCTCATTTCAATAACTTTTATTGGTAAATAATTTAAAATGAAATAATATATGAAATAATGTATTCTAAATGTAGATAGCTAGAAAACCAGTGAATTGAATTGAAACAAATTTATTGTGTGTTATATTTTCTTAATAGTTTTTTTTTTTAATTATACCAAAGAAAGCCTACAATTACATTATTCTTGGAAGCCAAGCCAAGAGGATATGTTAAGCTCAGCCTGGACAACTTTGCAACTTAGTCATACCCTGTGTCCAAATAAACGGGTAAAAGCACAGCTAGGGATATAGCTCTGTGAATACTTTGGGTTAAATCCCCAAATATTGCAACACACACACACACACACACACACACACACACACACACACACACACATCACTTCCTAGAAAGAAATGCATTTTCATTAATAAAGTATGAATTTACAAATGATATTTTCTGTAATGCCTGATGCAGCATATACCCAGTAATTTCATAACTCCCAGCTAACAAATTACTTAATCACATGAATTTCTTTTCTTTTGACATGAACGAATCCAAATTCATTTATGTCCAGAAAGATGTTCAAAGAGCTGGGTGTGGTGGCCCTTATCTGTGATCTCAGCACTCTGGGAGGCTGATTCAGGGAGGTGATAAATTCTACCTCAGACTGAATAACTTAATGACTTAGTTGTGGCAGTTTTGTAATGACAATATCTGAATTTTATTTGTCATGTAAAGAATGCTGAATTATTTCTTTCTTTAAATAATTTAAAAATTGCACAGACATCGTCAAGTGATACAATTTCAAAGCAAACATTAAGTGTAAGGGTGAACTATTCCACATCTGAATATCCTTTGTCCACATCTAATCTCTTATGACACAATCACAAAAGTCAATAATGCTTCACAAAAGAGCATAGTACATAATTATTTACCAAAAAGTTTCATCTTTTTAAAGTAAAAGAAGGTGAAGTTATTCCTACTGACGAAGCACTAGTAAAGAAGAAAAAGAGCAATGGTAGGATGCTGTGCCCACGGTACTGGCTTCCATCCACAGTGAATATTCTGTCTGGAGCGAAGGCAGCTGACCACTATGGCACACACCTGCAATTACAGCACACTCAGAGGCTGAAGCAAGAAGAATGTAAGTCTAAGCCTAGCTTGGACAGCAGAATTACTTATTGAGTTTCTATCTCGAGACAAAAAATAAGGAAGAGTAGCTGGGATGCAGTTCAATGTGCAGGTCTTGGATTCATTCCCCAGTCTCACATCCAATCAATCAACCAAAAAATAAAGTGAATCCGTTTGAGGAAGTCAATTTAAGCAAATAAAATATGAGATAAAGAATATGACATTGTTTGCTTTCTCTTAATAATGCAGATAAATTAAATAATAGATAGCATAAAGTGTCCAGGTGAGGTTTAATTTCTAGCATTTTGTTATTAAGATATCAACAAGAATCTCAGAAAAGCAGTAATTCTATCTGCCAGAAAAAACTTAGTAGTGGAGAGTCGTATCAAGGCATCATATATTGAATACATTGCCAAATATTCATATAAGTGCTGATCTGGTAAAATATTTGCCTAGTATGTGCAGGACACTGTATTTAATCCTCAGTACAACTGATAAAATCATCATATTTATACACAACATATTCATGTATATAAATTAATGCAAAGTAGTGTGAAGACTTCATGTACATGTATTTACCTCATACAAATACTCTAAACATTATTATTATAAACATGTACAAAAAATGAAGGAATAAAGAGATGGATGGAGAATAAAGAGGAGCGGGAGGGAAGGGAAAGGGGAGGGGATGAAAAAAAGAATTAAGATATGTTGTGCACCCAGGCATCTTCAGATATGTTGCATACCCATTTGCAGGTACCCAGGCACGGACTCCCTAAAAGGAACTTAAGCATTATGTACTACAGATGTGTAGTAATAAATCAATGATATGAAAATGTAAAGAAATCATTGAATAAAAAGTATTATACTGTAAATATTATATATTAAGAAGGTAATGGCACTTATTTAAAGTGTCATATATAAAAATATATGTTAAAAATGAGAATGAAGTTATGTCATGTAGTGGTAGAAATTCTTAATGTCGAGTGTGATCATGACGAGTACATAAAATGTACCAATAAAATCAATTTAAAAATGTATCACTCATCTTAATACTTCAAAGAATATACCAAATATAAGTTGTTCATATTTGAAACCATATAGATTTCTTGAAAATAATCACTCAAATGATGATTGTAGTATAAAAAATCAAGAATTCAATGTTAACAATCTTAAGATGAGGATATAAATATTGCTCTTTATACATTTCATAAATAGTTCAAGAAGTACTCACTTCCCTCATCAATCCATGTAGATTTATTTCTTCCACACTAAAATTATTTTGTCATCCATTTCTTTTTTTTTTTTTTTTTTAGACAGTTTCTCACTGTGTAGTTCAGGCTGGCCCTGAACTCAGCCTCAAACTCACATCAGAGCGATCCTCCTGCCTCTGCCTCCCGAGTGCTGGAATTACAGGCGTGAGCCACCATGCCCGGCACTGTGGTTTGTGGTACTGATTGCTGGTGGGCGTGAGTCTGCACACCCAGTATGGTATATGGTTACCGGGGATCGAACCCAGGTCTTCGCGCTTGCATGACAGACGTAGGAAGCACTGAGCTAACTCCCCGGCCCTCCATTTCTTACTTATTCTGTTGTTACTGCCTTTTTCTGATCCCTCCTTGTTTATTATTGTAATTTCAGCAGACTACTTGCTAGTCTCATTAGTTTCCCCCAATGTTTTTGTCCAACATAATTTTCATTTTCCTACCATTTCCACCACATATCCATAAAAAGAATATAAATGCTAAAAAAAAACCCAAACGGTATTTGTGGGGTTTTTGTTGTTGTTGTTTATATATGTAAAATTAGTATATATAATATACTATTATCTTGAATTAAAGAATATCATAAAGCAAAACTATCTCAATCTCACTCAAAAGCTACAGAATATGGCAAATAATGGATATTATTACTGAATTTCAGATGTAAACTTCTGGATTCAGTGACATCTTTATTCAAAACTGAGACGTGAAATATCTAGTCTAATGAAATCATAGAATCTATTAATTATTACTAAATTGAGACATCATGAGGAAACCTAATTCAGATATATTTACCATGTATTACACAAACAGTAAAATATTTGCTATATTTTTAGAAGGCCTCATATCTTCTAATCGCATAGGTATGTTTTCCTGTATATAGGATACATTTCATGGGCATCATCCATGTTCCTGCTCATTTCTGGCTTTTTCTGTGGCAGTTTGTCCTAGGCTGGCTTATGAACTATATTTTTCATCATAATAAAATAATTGCTTTGCTGTATTAAAATCTATAAGAAGCCAATTAATTCAATTTAAGTGAAATTTTAGATATGTAGAATTTTACTAAAGGATAAATTCTGAATATCACAAAATCTAAAGATGAGAGGAACTGTTACATTTCTTTTTTAAATTTAGCTATTCACTTGAAAGATCTAACAAGTTTACAATCACTTGGTAGGGGGTCCAAATGGGCCACTGAAAGTTTTTAGATGTTCTGAGATGATCCAATATCTAAGTAGATTTAAGAAGCAAGACTAAAATAATCTCCACATGAGATTTACTTTAGTCATGAGAGAAACATTTTGACTCATTTTCTGTTATCTACTTGTTTTACCCAACCCTGTAAAGCAAAGCTTTGTCCTCGGTGTGGTTTTGTTTGATAAGACTAACTGCATTGGTTTCTGCCAGGAGTTGTGACATTTTTTTTTCTAATAGTGTAGCATCTTGGTGAATATTTTAATGGAATTTATTGTTTGCTGATAGCCCCTCCAATTTTTGCAGCTTACATGAAGCATAATGTTTTAAATCAATGTAACACACAGCCAACATTATAAAGACATCACAAAGATGATACATTATCATCAAAGAATTGATATATAATGTGTTCCAGAGTAATAAAACAAATAATTTCCTGCAATCTTCAATAATGAAAAATATGAAAAAAGATCTCAGAGATAGATCTTTTAATATTAGAAATTTACTGAATTGCATTCACACTTGTTTACCATCAAAAATAATTAAGGTAAATACTTAGTATTTGCTCTACTACACATCTTGTCCTCAGGAAAATAAGCAAGTAACCTATATTGTGAGTAAGGATACACACTGAAAGGGCCAGTGATGTAGCTCAGAGACGCTACACCTGCCTGACAAGCTCAAGGTCCTGAGTTTGATACTCAGTACTGGAAGAAAAAAAATAAAAGAGACACACTGAAACATGCACTTAGAGGGAAAAATCAGCTTTTAAATCAATGTTTAAAGTGTATTAAATGACAGCAGTTTCCATGCATAAATAATAAGGCAAGTTGTTAAATGGTGTCCTAATAAGTACTTTTGGCCCAGAGAAGTCAGAATTGTTGGGAAGGAAGATGTCACTTTACCAGTGACAAAGAAAATCCAGTGTCTTATTTGACTGAAATAAACTAAAAAGAGATCAAAATACAGATATTCTGATGATGAACTAGGAGATAAGGGCTGGGGAAAAAAACAAGTAAACATGCCCAGAAGACAGATAGAGAACACAGAACCCAAAATGATTTCAAAGGACCTGAAGAGTGTACACAGATTCAGTCAGAAAGGAACATTTTCAGTGCTTCATTTTTTTTTTTCTGAACTAATCAAAAGGCGCCGTTTCAATCTTTCATTTGCATCTGGAGAAATGCCAAGTGGGTCTTTCAATAATGCAGATTAAATATGGTGTCACGGTAAGTGAGTTTTTGATAGGACAACTGTCCTGATACCTCCTTTCAGTGAGGGGAAAGCCGGTCCAGGAGATTTGGATACTCATGAACCTTTTGTCTCATCCTTATTACTCAGAGCCCATACACGTTACCTATTCTGTACCTACAATAGATGCAGACTTTTGCTGCACTTTCTGTGTGTCTTGTCCAATTCTTTATCTAGGACACATAGAGTCCAGAAAGAATCCCCAAAGGACTCATTGTCTGGAAACACAAATGTTACTTGATTCATAGAATCATTTATCTATAAATGAGCAACCCCTGCCAAGAGTTTAAGTACACATAAGTTCAATTTCCTTTTATTCAAGAACATTCTATGGTAAGTTGTCATATTCAATTTGGATAATTGGAGTTGAATGGAATTTTGTTAAATACATTTGTTTACTCAATAATGAAATACTTGGAGTCAAGGAATTTATTTCCTTATTTCAGATCTTTTCATCAGCAAACAGTGGGTCTCACACATAGGAAAATTTCATACGTATTTGATAAATGACCATAGATATTCATTCAATATTTAGGAGGTTTATTTATTTTTTACGTACCAGGGATCGAACTTAGAACCTTACACTTGTAAAGCAGGTACGGTGCCACTGGGCTAAATCTCTGGCCTCCTATTTATTAATTTCAAGTAGCTTGTTAAGTTTAGCCTACCAGAACATATAGGACCTCTTGAATTGTTTGTTCTCTGCATCTGAACATTAGACTGTAAATTTTGCCATTCACATGGATTCCAGACAGGCAGTTCATGAAACAGTTAATTTTGTAGAAACCTGAGTTTTTTGTTCCCCAAAATTGAAGAATAAATTTGAGCATAAATGGAGGAATTTAAGAGGGTATTTATTAGAAATAATAACAAGAAAAAAGTTTTTGGTGAATACCCACGAAGAAGGGAAAGGAGTTCAATCATGCAGATCAGTGAGGGGTGTGGGCTTATTTTGAAAGAGATGAGTCCAAAAGAATTAAAATAAAGAACTGTTCATCTTGTGCTTCTAATATTGTGTGAGCTTGGGCCCAGATCTAGAGGTAAGGAGAAGCTATTGAATCCTTCTATGGGAAAGAGTATTTATCTCTCACTTCTTACCCCAAATTTTAACCTTTTGAGACAGGGTCTCATATTGTAGTTCAGTCTGAATCCTGAGTTCTCTATGTAGCCAAGGCTAGCCTTGAATTTACAGCAATCCTCCTGCCTTTGACTCCAGAGTGCTGGGATTACAGGTATAAGACACCACACCCACCACTGTGATACGTGGTACCAGGGATCGAACTTGGGACCTTGCACTTGCCAGGCAGATGCTGAAACCACTGAACTAAATCTCCAGCCCTATTCTTTATTCTTCTGTTTGCCTATGCAATTCTTTTTTAAAATTCACTTTATTGGTACATTTTATACATACATTATGATCACATACAACATTGTTAATTCATATCTGTACGTGATACATCATGATTCTCATTTTTACTAATCCCCTACCCTCCCTACAACCCCTGCCCCCTATAAACATATGCTTTATTTCCTTTTTTAACTATCAAATTTTTTCTTTCCCATCTTAACTTTCCTACCCACCCTTTCCCTTTTCCTTTTGCATGTTTTCTTCTTATTTGCATACCTATCATACATGTTGGCATTCACTTACACTTCTAGTTTTTCATACTAAAGAAAGCATATGGTATTTACACATCTGTGTCCTATTTGTTTCACTTATGAGCTATGTCCTTAAGATACATCCATTTGAGTATAAATGATTCAAATCTATCATTCTTTACTGCTGAGTAATACTCCACCTTATTAAAAAAAAATCAGCTTTATCCAGTTTCCTGTTGATGGGCATTTAGACTGTTTCCAAGATTTAGTTGTCACAAACTGAGCTATTATAAACATGAGTGCACATATGTCACTGTGGTATGTTTCTTAAAGGACTACTATCTAGAGTATATAAAGAATTTCAAGAAATTACTTCCCAAAATTTAAATACAAAAAAATGGGTGTCTGAAATGGATAAAGATTTTTTGGATGAAAAAGCAAAGACAGCTAAGAAACATATGAAGAAATGTTGAACATCACATCATTTGAGCCTTGCAGATGAAAACAGCACTGTGATTCCATCTCACTTTACAAAGAATGGCTACTATCACAAAACCAACCAATAACAAATGGTGCTAGGGCTGTGGGGAGAAAGGAACCCTTCACTGTTGATGAGAATGTAAACTGGCACAACCATTATGGAGATCAGTGTGGAGATTCCTTAAAAAACTAGGAGCTGAAGCCTCATTTAACCCTGTGATTCCCCTTTACCTATGTATTTCTAAACTTGGTTTAGCTGTTTGAATTACTTCTGAGCCTGAGTGGTTCCTTTTATTTTCCTTTACATTTCTAAACTTAAGCAACTAAACTAATTGCTATTTTAACACTTCCATCTTACCCTATCTTAGGCTTCTCTAACTGCCTACTGATAATAACCAAACTAAGCTGCTACACCAGAAACATCTTTTAAGCAATAAAGAAATAATTCACATAAATGAAGAAGACTGATTTCACAATGACCCTCAAGGAATGTAGGAAATTAACTAGTATGTTTATAACTCCTACTAAAGTGTCACTTGATAATTCATTCCTAGAGGCTTCTCTATTATTCCATTTGAGTTAAGTAGGAGACTTGCCAGTTTTAAATTAAATGTCTAAGGAACAAATATATGGGATATAATGAATACAATATGTAAAAGGTAATATACCTAACCTAATGGTGATATTAAATTTTAATATCACAACACTCTTTAATAAACCTCATGGGCCTTCACAGGTAATTGGAAGAAAGGGAAGGACGTACACCCTGATGCCAAAATCAATCTGAAATAAGAGACTTGTGGATAAAAAAAAAAATAGCACAGGGATTCATGAAACAGTGTACCAGCCCCCAGGGCTGCCAATGGCATAGCTGTCAGTGTATTCTGTGAAACAGGAATCATCATTCTGGGTTATGTCTCAAAATACTGCAAAAGATTGGCGAACTCAACCAAAAAGACAGATCTGGATATCAGGCTGTCACTCATGTTGCCTTTTTGAAAACAGAAGATACTGTAGCTTGGCAATAAATGTTGTAAGTACATACAAAGTCAAGTATCCAGAAAGTTACTTCATCTCAGTCTGGCTGCCAGGTATTTTGTTTGTTTGCTTTAAGTTTTGATTGTTTGATTTCTGTTGTGCAACATAGGAGCTAACTGGAACCTCTAGCAACAAGGTGAGGGACTGAAACACACAGTAAGTGGTAGAGTATGCCCGTCCTCCACTGTGGCCTGCAGCCCAAGAGAAGAATGTGAAACCCAAAAGTGGGATTCAAGCAGCCGTGGACCACCCAAGGTGCAAAAAGTGGGAAAATCACTCTCCCTTGCCTTGCAATAAGGCAATAAGCAAGCAGTGTAAAAGGAATCAATGAAGGAGAGCAGAGGACACAGCACAAAGTTTGGGAGGGGTCAACAGTACACAGAGCAGCTTTGGGCTGTCTGTCCTTGGGTGCCATAGCAAGGGTAGAACCACCAAGCAACATCCAGAGAGTGGCTGGTAGAACACGGGCCCCTCTCCCACAACCATGGGCCAAGATCAGAAATGCATCCAACACTAACCCAAGGGAAAGACTTAGCTGAACAGACTTGAGCTCAGACTTGAACACTACTACTGTGGGCACCAGAGGCTTACTAGCATTTTTTTCTTTTCTTTCGCATTTTTTAGTTGTTTAGGTTTTTTATTTTAGTTGTTGTTTTCTGTTGTTGTTGCTCATCTTGTTTCTCTATGCTGTGAATGACATTTCTTGATTTTTTTGATACTTTCATTAGAGGGAACATTGTCTCTCTAGTCTTTCTAAACACTTTGATATTATTTTCTTTTCTCTTTCATTAATTCTCTCCTGTCCTCTTCTCTTGCTTCCCAGAGCTTGGGTAAACATCCTTTGTCTTTCAACCTTTCTACTACTACAGGCCTCTTCATTTAACCTTGTTTTGTCTGCTAACTCTTAGTGCCCAACCCCCATACATATACCAGGTAAAATCACTAATGAGCGGAAACTCAATGCACACAATTCCTAGTTTTTATTGGGTATTGTTATATAATTGTAGGTCTTGCTCTTACGATTAAAAGTACCAAATTAATAGATATCACAATTTGTGGGATTCTAGGTTATGCTTGATTCTATTGTTATTGCTAATTATACTATTTTAAGCAGGACACAAATGCGTGTTATAATAAATCTTTCTCTCATGTATGACAACAGTGATTGTTGGGAACACAACCATGTCTAAATTACTGGGTACTGAACCAAATACCAACTTCTTATATCTTAAAAATAGAAAAGGTTGAATCTTGGGACAGATACAAAGACCAAGAGCCAGCTAAAACTACAAGACATCTCTAAGGAATGGATATTTCTTAGGGAAATATGGCAATGATAAAGCTACTTAATGTAAACAAATTACAAGCATCAAAACAGAAAACATATAAAATTTAAAAATAGAAAAATAATAAGATGCAGAACCAAAATTCAACCTGAGATATTCAGACCACCTAGTATCATTCAGGGGATAAGGAGAGAAAATCAGAGACCACTCACTGAATTTTCTGAAATGGCAGCAGCTGAATTAAAAAAAAAAAAAAATCCACTTGAAGCTCTTCAAAAAATCAGATGAGAAACAATGTCTCAGGTTAAAAAAATAGACAATGATCAAAATGAAGGATTTGCTCAGTGAATCTAGAGTACATACAGATAAAGAAGTAGAGAAGCTTAGTAGAATATAGAAACCATAGATCATCAACCCAGGTTGGTGTACCACATAAAACTATCTTTCAAAGTAAAGAAATAAAATACTTCCATAAAAATGAACAACTCAAGACAATTATGACCACCTCTCTAAAAACATTCTGAAGGATATTTTAGAAATAGATAAATAAAGCTTCAGTCCTAAGAACATCAATAGAAAGAATCCACCAAGTAAGAAAATCAACAAAAAGGAGAAAAGCAAGACACCAACAATAGGAAAATACTAGGACAAGGAAAAGCTAGTACATGTCAGTTGTAGCTGTTCAAGTAAATGGTCTTAAATCACCAATTGAAGGAAACAAAATGGCAGAAGGGATTAAGAAACAAGCTCCAACAATATGCTGCACACTAGAACCACATTTGGTTCATAAAGAAATTCGTTGGCTGAAAGTCAAAGCATGGTAAACAATATTTCATGAAATGGAGACCCAGAAAAAAGCAATGATAGCTGTTCTATTGACAGACAAAAGTAACTTTAAGCTATGACTGATCAAAAGAGATTAAAAAAAAAGTTTACCATATACATGTTAAGAGAAAATTAACAGAGGAAGAGACAAGAATGCAACTATAAACAATAAATTTTAATGTACATGAAAGATAAAATAAGCACTAATACAGTTTTAATGGGAAGGACCAGCACCCTACTTGGATAAATAGACAAATAAACTACATAAAAATTCAAAAAAGAAATATTAGAACTGAGCCAAAGCTGTGAACAAATGAACTTAGTAGATGTACAGAATCTTCCACCCCACAACATAATACCCATTCTTCACCAAATGCATTAAACATTCTTCAAAGTACAGCACATACTAGTACATACAAAATGCTTAAAATAATGTGAATGAATTGATATTATGCCATGTATAGTATCAGACCACAGTGCAATGACATTGGAAGGCAAAGGCAAAAGAAATCACAAAAACTCAACAAACACATGGAAATTAAATAACACCAATGAAAAACCAATGGATCACAGGTGAAACAACCAAAGGAATTAGGCAGTTTTTATAAGCAAGTGACAATACCAATACAACATATCAGTTCTTATGGGATGCAATGAGAGCAGTCCTATGAGGGAAATTTCACATCAGGGAAACAGAGCAACATCAAATTTACAACCTAGTGCTGAACCTCAAAGTTCTAGAAATAGAACAAGTCAAGCTCAATGCTCCTACAAGGGAAGAAATTATGAAGATCAGAACAGAAATTAATGAGATTGAGACTAATAAAACAATACAAAAATCAATGAATTAAAGAATTGATTCTTTAAAGGTCAAAGTAAAGTGATGAGCACTAGCCAATATTAAATAAGAAAGAAAAAAATTGAGCCAGTGATGAAATTCAGTGTCATCATGCCTGCCTGCAAGAGCAAAATCCTGAATCCTATCTCTGGCCAGAAAGAAAAGAAAAAGAAAGAAAGAAAGAAAGAAAGACTTAAGTCTGTGACATTAGAAATGAAAAAGGTATAATTGCAGCAGATCCTGCAGAAACTTAGATCATCAATTACTACTTCATTAATTTTTAATCTAATAACATGGAAAACACAGAAGAAATAGATTCTTAGATACATACAAATTATCAAAGCTGAATCAAAAAGATACACAAATTCTAAACAACTCATTATTAGTGAAAGTGAGCATGTAATTAAAAACCTACCAACAAAGAAAATTTCAGATCCTGATGGATTCAAAATAAATTTTGAAATATAAGGCCACTACTCCTTAAACTCTTTAATGAAAATGAAAGGGAAACAATATTCCTCAAGTCATTGCTGGAAACAAGTATCATGATTCCAAAACTAGAGGAAGAGGTTTCAATTGACCCAGCTATGCCTTTTCTCACTATCTTCTCAAATGATTTGTGACCCAGCTATGCCTTTTCTAGCTATCTTCTCAAATGATTTGAAGGCATCATTCCACAGTGACATATGCACACCCATGTCCACTGCAGCACAGTTGTAATAGCTAAATCTTGGAATCAGCCCTAATGGTCATCAACAAATAAACAGGTAAATAAAGGCTGGTGTTTTTTGTTTGGTTTTTTTTTTTTTTTTTTGAGACAGGGTCTTGCTTGTTTTTTTGTACAATGTAGTATTATTAAGACATAAGGAAGTATAAAGTTGAGACATTATATTTAAATGAATATCCCTAGAGGCCATATTCTTAAGTGAAATAAATCAGACACATGTGTGTAGATGTCACATTGTTTTTCTGGTATGTGAAACTCAAACAGTATAAAAGAATCAAAATGTATAACAGATATCATGAAATAGGAAGAAAAGTTTCACATGGTAAGGGGCACTAAGGAGGCTGGAAAGGGAAAGGAAGAAGGAAGAAAAAACAAGGAAAGAAAGATAAAATAGAAACAAAGCCTTTGTAAATAAGGAGGGGAAGAAGGTGGAAAGAGGGGAAGTGAATGAGAAAAATAAGAATTACAAGATGTCATGTACAGGTAGAAATTCTATATGACGAATCTGATCATTATGTATATATGTAAACTGTATCAATAAACTCAATTAATTTTAAACAATGAACTTCTCAATTTTTGACCTAGCAGTCCTTGTTAATGCTATTGGAAAAATTTGTGTTTAGAAGAAAGTGTTTTATCTTTCCAATATACATAAGCCTCTAATTTGTAACTAATAAGGATTACACTTATATTGCTGTCTTACACCCAGATATCTTGCCATAGAAACTGACAAAAATACTTGAATCTATACTGTGATATACTGTCAAACTTCATTCTGCACAGGTCCAGTGTACTTGTGCTATCTTTTTTCTTTCTTTCTTTCTTTCTTTCTTTCTTTCTTTCTTTCTTTCTTTCTTTCTTCCTTCCTTCCTTCCTTTCTTTCTTTCTTTCTTTCTTTCTTTCTTTCTTTCTTTCTTTCTTTCTTTCTTTCTTTCTGTCTTTCTTTCTGTCTTTCTTTCTGTCTTTCTTTCTTTCCTCTAGGCAGTGAACTCAAGACATGGTAGTTGTGAGGCAGGTGCTGGAACCACTGAGCTAAAGCCCTGGCCATACCTTTACCACTTCTTGAGACATTAATGTATCATTATTCTAGATCTTAAATTATAATGCTGAAGGATATAGGTGCAATTAATTGCCTTTAAGATAATGAAGGTAACTGGAATCCCAGCACTCTGAGAATCTGAAAAGGAAGGATAGCAGGTTCAAACCCCATCTAGGTTATTCAGTAATTTAGCAATATTCTGTAAAAAAAAAAAAAAAAAAAAAAAACAGCCTAGGTACATGGCTCAGTGAGAAATCCAAGGTTTTAATACAGTTAGAAACAAAGGAGCCCTGAGAACCACTCTCTTCATGTAGCTGTAAACTGCACCCAGTTATTCCTCTTCCATTATCCTAAGAGAGGCAGGAAATAGAATAATAAAAGCACAGCACATCACTGAAAGCATAGATAAGATCACAGATGCGAACACCTGGCATGAAGAGAGATCCTGAGGAGGCACCCGAAGCAGAAGTGTCTGACTTTTACATTCTGAAAGCCTGAGTCATGAGTCTCTTTTTTCTGTTCCATTTGCTACCTTTGATCAGTGAGCCATGCTCTTCTGTTGCCCCAATACTTTTCTTGATCTGTGATTTACCTTTGTTGGCACGGATGCCCTGAGCACAACTTCCTGTAATCTTCAGTAAATGCAGCTATTTACTCCTGAGTGGATGCTTGGCAATACTTTCCTTATTGTACAGAAGAACATGGACTATTATTGGCACATCAAATTGTAACATCTAGTGAGCCAGGCCAGGAGGATAGTGTGAAATCTCAGTATGCTTCAGTGGTCATCAAGCCAACAAATGTTATCTCTTTTGGAGATGACTGTGTTCCACATGCTTAGTTGTTGACGTTGGATACATAAAGAACAAGGACAATGTCCTTCCACTTGGAAAGAGAAAAAAATGTCCTCTTTAAAATTTCTGCCACTGCTTCTGCCCACAACAGCTAGCACGAATCCACAGCCCTACTGGCTTTAGCTAACTCAATTTTCCCTAGATCCTAAAGCCTGCCTGGAATGGTTGCTTCCTAAAGTAGTTTGCTAATATTGATTTGCTCTCCATTTTATTCAGTTTCGCTTTCACTGTAATGACCATGGCTTCAAATGTATGCGCCTACCTGAACGTTTGTGGAGCCCATACTACCTGGTTTACATCATGCTGTCTTGAGGTTTGGCATCTGATACCTATGCTTTCTGTCTTGACATAGTGAGGTGAGTTATCTCTAGGGATGTGCCGTATTCCCTTTGGAATTGGCTAAGACACAACCAGCCAAAAAAAGATCCACATTTTGGGATCTTCCACTGGAAGATGAGTTGTGCTTATAGGGAAAAAGCCAAAGAGCTCATCTTTTCTGGAGGATGAAAAGGAAGAATTACCATGAGTTTCATGGCAGCCTGGGCTGCAGGATGAACTCAAGTCCAGCCTGGACTACATAGTGAGATCCTGTCTCAAAAAAAAAAAAAAAAAAAAAAAGTTAAATAAGTAGAGATCAACTTGTGTTCCTGTATAAAAAATAAATATGCACTAAAGTGTCTACTTGAGGAAAATGAAACATGACTCTCTCTCAGCAGCCTGAAATACATTGTCACATTTCAACTATATCTTCATTGTAAGGAATGGGAAAAAATGGTCAGAGAACCTTGTTTTCAAGACTTAATGAGCCTCTACCAGAGGCCTGACCTGTATCTAATAAGTTATTATCTCTCAGAAGCTGACGCTGAGGATGACTCCCTACTGTCCACTCCCCCCCCCAAAAAAAAGCTGTCTGTTCAGAAACTTGCTCTGTCAGTCCCTTTAGGAGACAGAGATTATCTCCTGTGTCCTAGATGTAACTACCACAGGGCCTGTGATTCAAGGAATTCAATATCTTAAGCCCATCACTGTGTGACCACTTTGAGAAGTCACAGGCAGCAGTGGTATAGTTTAGACACTAGCTGCTTTTTCAGTTGTGAATATTTAGAAGTGCAAAGAAAAACTGAGTCCATTCTCTGATGATCTTGACAAGTTCGCTGATGGTTTCCATACACTAAAAGTGTCATTTTATCTGACCTGGTGAGATGTCCAATTCATTCTTGTCTCTTGTTGCATAGCAGCATGAAGAAAAAAAATTATAAAGGCTACAAAACAGGCCAATGATGAGGTGTTTGCAGTCTCACCCTCTGATAACCAGCCAAATGCTGCAGTATTTGGGTCCAAATAGGGGCCCAATTGGGATTATAACACAGGGAACAGAGAAGTCAAATGAAAGTTATACATCAAAATTATTTTAACTGGAATGTGACAGGGGATATCCAAATGTATAAATTAAAATAAGCTCAGGTTTATTAGGTGAGGTTCAAAAGAGAACCCTGTTATTTTCAGCTGTGCCTTAAAGAAGTACTCTATAAATACACTCACCAATTTAGACTTTAAGTCTAGAGAATGTCAGATTATCCTATGAAAGTAATTTATTAATCAGTCAGCTCTAGATATTAGAATAAGCTCTGAAAACATCAACTGGGGCTACAAACTAAAGTAAGGCAATTGGTTGATGAAGCTTATTAGCTGCTCAATAACTGTGATGAAATAGAGGAAAAGTAGAACTGGATAAGGAAAAAAGACAGACTAAAGCCATGCTCACTCTATTTAATAAGGCTCGTGGCAAAGCCTGCAGCACTAAGGGAATCCAAGGTAATGGAAAGAACGGCGGAAGTAAGTTAGAGCACTGTAAATGCAGGTGAGTAGGGCCTCAGGCAAAGCAATCCCCTCAAAAACCATGTAACTCTGCTTGTATCTCTCAGAACTTGGAAGATGACCCTTAGCGTTGGAAGAAGGACTGCCCTTGTTCTGAGAGAAGGATGACGTCATCCTTCACCATTGCTGCCAGGGAAGCAGGCCCAGACAGTGAGTGGTGATGGTGCCTGAGGCGACACTCAAGGCTTTTCTGCACAAGAGTGTCATAATTAATGTATAAGACCCTCGGGTAAATCATGATGTAGACATCAAACAAATTATATTTCACTGTAATACTGATGGAATTTATTCTGCTCTAGGTTTTTTTTTTTAATTGAGGTAAGTGTTCTTCCCATTTTGAAGTTGCTGTGGGCCTTGCAGGAGTTAACTGGACAGCTTTCTTTACCCCTACACTGACTTGCTGTTTGGAAAATGTCCTTTTTCAAGCTGTCTTACGATGTTACCATAGTCCCTAATAATTGCATTAGATATAAGCTCCTCACTGAGGGCTACTCTGATACTCAAACTTCTAATAAGCCATGTCCTAGTTACCAGGGACCCAGCCAGACTGACCCCTTCTAACCTGATGTCTCTGTTCTAAGAAGATCCCTCAGTATGGTATGACTGCACCCGGGGGTGGTCTGCCAAAGCCACTCTAGTAATCATTCAGCTTAATGCTTTCATTTGTAAAAAGTTTGGTTTGAAAGCAATGTTTAGCAAAATTTTGTTTTTGTTACAAAACTGTGCATCAGGTGATAAACCAAATGGCAGCCATCTTTCCAGCATAAATACAGATGTGTTCATAAGTGGCTAGATCTCCTTCTAGTTGCCTTAATGACACTTTGGGTATCCCCCAAGTCCAAATTTAATCTCATTCCATTTGAGATACTTTGAAGGAGGACTTTTTGACATCTGGTCTCCTTAGTGACACTGAAACTTCCAAACTCCTTCAAGGAACTTTCCACCAGGCCCTCCAAGAATATAGAAAGAATATTCCAAGAACTAACAAGTCATCCTAAAATTCATATTGGTGACCAGATCCTAGTCATAACCTGGAAAGAGGGTGAACCACCAGGACCAACTGTCACACAAGTCAAAATGTCTTCTTATGACCCTATTTTTTTTTTTTTTTAGGTTTTTTGAGACAGGGTCTCGCTTTTGTGGTTCAGGCTGGCCCTGAGCTCAGCCTCAAACTCACATCACAATCCTCCTGCCTCTGCCTCCCGAGTGCTGGGATTACAGGCGTGAGCCACCACGCCCGGCTTATGACCCTATTAATCACTCCTCGACCATTAAGGTAAAGGTAATAAATAGTTAGGTTCACCTTTCCAGGATAGAGTCCAAGCCAGTTCAAAGAAGAGGGACCACAAACTACTAGATGACTTTAAGTGTCTCTTCAGAAAAGAAAACACCAACCACTCTGGTGAACCATTTAAGTAAAATGATGTGCTGCTCCTAAGCAAATTGTGTGAGTGATCTCACAATTGTCTTGTTTACTACACTTAACAGTCCTGTTCTGAATTACAACATGACTTTGGAGGGTTTTTTGTTTGTTTCTTTCTATTGGATTAATCCTGCATTATTGAAGAAGCTGCTTCAGGTAGAGATAATAAACACTGACTACATACATGAAACCTTAAAGACAGTCACAAGCTGTCATTAACAGCCACCCAAGAACTAACAGACAGCCTAGCTGAATTTCCCCAGAGCACTGTCTTCCTTCAAGACCAGCTAAACTCATTAGCAGCAGTGGCTGCACAACATCACAGATGTCCTATCAGCTGAAACCAAAGGCCATGTTTGTCCCCAAAAGATGAATGTTTTTCTTTATTAATAGATTTGAAAAAGTAAGAGATATAACAAAAACTGTCCATGTTCCCATGATCTCTATGGAATTATTTGCATTATGGTTGTCCTGGCCAAATATCTGAAATTATGAATCTTGATTACTGTTTTAGACATGACTTTTACTAATTTTTTATCATAGCTTTATTGCTTTGGTGTTGCCTAGTTAATTTCTTAGTCAGATTTCCTCTTTCTTATTTGATAGCTTTCAAACAACTGGTGATGATCAGAACTGAAGGCTGGAGCCAGCTGATGTATCTATAGTCCATCAAGAAATCTTTGGAGGAAGGACTCAATTCCCTGGACCTCACAGATCGCTCAGGGTAAGGGTCTCTGTTTAGGGTCAACACCTCTATTCAGGCAAAAATACCTATAAAAGATGGAAATTGCTCTTTCAATTCCCCTCAAAGATTTTCAGAAACAAGTGCTCCCAGGGGACAATCTTGCAGCTAGAAACAAAAGAGCTGAGTGAGTGACTCCCTTCCCTCCATCTAACTGAGCAGCACTCAGTGGTTATCCCCGCTTTTGTTATCCTAGGAGAGGTAGAAAATAAAATAGCAAAAGCCTAGGAGATCTGCAATGCCCTAGGCAAAAGCACTGGAGCCAAAGCAGTTGAGCCACTGGAATATCAGTGGGAGGCACCTAAACCAGAGGTGTCTGGGTTTTAAATTCTGAAAGCCTCAGTTATTGGCTCTTTTATTTTGTTACTACCTTTGATGAGTTTCCAGTAGTGTTTTTGTTGCTTCAGCACATTTCTTGGCCTGTTTTATACTTTTGTTGGCACAGACAGGCCCTGAGCACAAGTTTTCATGAACTTTAACAAATGTAGCTACTTTCTAATTACTACTCAGTGTGTGTGTGTAGCAATTCTTTCTTCATTGTGCACAAAAACTTGTACTATTATTGGCCTATTCAACGGTTTCAATCACCAGAAGTCATAAGATAGGGAGAGGGAGAGAGAGAGAGAGAGGGATCAGAATATGGAATATGTCACCCCTTAGCCTGTTATTTTGAGGAACTCAGAGAAAAGCTCTGAGTGCTTAATTTTTAAAAGGTAATTAGATCTATAATGAATTTCTTTATTTACAAAGGTCTCTACTATGCTTCAGTAAGAAAAAGATTACAAGAAATTTCTAATAAAAAATAAGATGTTGACTTAAATGTACACAGAAAATTATGTTTCTAAACATGTCAACAACCAGGTCTTTCTCCACAGCATTCTTTGGTGGAATCGTGATATTTAAGCTTAATGTCAAAGCGAATTCTTTGAGACCAAGGCTATAGTGTACTCATTTTTCTGGGTTATTTTCCAAGTAAACAGGAGGTATGCATGTTACTAAATTGATTTATTTTTCTCTTTCTAGTCTGTTTTTATTATGGGGAGTCTCAGATAAGAACTAATGAAACTTGGAAGAGATAATTATTTTCCCTCCCTACATTTGATTAATACGTGTCAATATGATGTTTGTAATCTACGAACACTGAAAAAAAACTCTTTAAATTGAGCAAAATATTAATAGAATGGAATATACAATAACTAAGTCATATCTCAGTCATAAAAATACAAGATGTGATAGAATAAATGTGGGTTATTTTTATTCCAAAGGACATAAGATATTTTAAGCCAAACTCTCAGTATCAGTGATCTTAAACAGTCTCTCAGGGAGAGCCCCAAGAATGCATGTGAGGATGACTTCAAAGCAGCGTTTCAAGACCGGACATGAACACTAGCTAGCCTGTCTGGTCAGCTACAGACTACACAGCACTCCCCCTTTAAAAAGAAACAGGTGACCTGTGAAGGAAAATGCACAGCAGCTTTTGAAAGAACCCTGAAATTCTCATCCCCTTTTTACCTTCCTATAAACCCTCCCTCCGAAAGAGGGAGTCAAAACAGCATGTAAACTATTCAGAGATTTAAAGGTATTTTTCCAAGTTCCTCATTTTGAAAGTAAAAACTCCCTTCTTCAGCCCTACTGTTGTATGCAGCTAAGTTAGACAAAAATGAAAATACCTTCCCTCTTGGAAGCAGGGACACCGAGTTTGTGGCCGGTCAGCCTCATGTGTCCAAATTTGGGCCCTTAAGGAAGTCAGCCTAAAAGATGATAATTTTGAAATAAGAGCTGGAGGTAAATCTTCAGGGAACCAGGCCTCACTACAAATGCAGAGCAGCCAAGTTTCCCAGCTTCCCTGAAGATCAACAGCAACTAGAGATTCTGCTATAATTAGCACTACATGGTCCAGCGAGCTCAGACAGGCTTTAGATGCATAAGTACCGGCGACCCAAGCATCTGGACTCCTCTCTTTCCAAGAATGCCTTTATTCTTCGCATATACCTTTACTATATGACTCATTTCCCAACTGGATCAATGTTAAGTAAGCAACTATATATGCAGTCTTTTCAGTTGATTATAGTCTGACCTTCTTTGGAACCATGTTGTGGTTTTGCTGTGTAAATCATTCTTTACAAAGAGCCTCAGTGCCCATTCACTTGGGCCTGTCCTGGAAATCCAGGAGCTATTTGCCTTCAGCTTATTTCCAATAAAACTCTCCTCACTCCCTCTTTTAGTTTGAAACATCATTTCTTATATTGTGAGAACACAAACAGTACACTTGACATTTAACAGGAAGAAAGTTTATCCCTATCACATTATTACCAAGCCTTTTCAACAGAATCAAAATTTTCAATATTTTTCTGGTACTTCTGGTGGGCCAAAGCTTGGAGGAATTTAGATACAATTATTTTCTGGCTTTTATTCTACCCTATTGTGTAGAGCAAGTTGAATCTTGCTTGTGAGATACTCCAAGTTCTGTAGACTTATAACTTCCAGGCTGTGCTTTATATGGAATAACTCCCTTTTACAAAATACCACTTTACTTCATTTTGAGAAGAAATGCTGAAGTCAAAGGATCTGGTAACATGCATGTACAAATAACTACTAGATATTGGACACATCAAACATTGAAAAACAAGCCAGTTACACACTAAAATCATAAGGCACAATTTGATAAATTAATATTACTAATAAAAGTTTTTGATCTGTAAACTTATCAATTTAATTATGGACACAGGACTTATCTAAGTTCCAGTAAACAAAACTAGCTCAGTAAGATACTAGGTATATCAGACAAACAAATTTCTATACCTTTCACCTGGATGATACCGAAAGAAGCCCCCTCACTACTGGGGTATGTTACACTGATTTCTCTCATTGGATAGCATGGTGAATGACACATGAGGCTGACCGGCCACAAACTCGGTGTCCCTGCTTCAGCCCCACTAGATCTCCATGCCTGGATCAGCCACTTTCAACTGCTTGCTGTCCAGCCTGACCTTGAAGTAATTCTCTACTCAGAACAACCCCTTGTTTCCTCTGAGTAACTCTGTGCCTTAATCACCTCTAGACACCTATGGTGGAAACACCTCTTTGAGCAGCCTTTTTAATTGTAGAAGCCAAAGTAATGTACTAATCTCATGCTGTTTCAATAAATGTAGTATCAAAATATTTAAACAAGTTTTTTTTTTCCTGAACTGTGTATATATTATATATTTTAGGTGGAATCTGTGTGTGTGTGTCCAGTAAAGTGTGATGTGTGTGACTTGGTTATTACAATATTAATAACTAAGATAGCAATAAAAGAACTAATGATTACTTGGCTTAATGATTACCAAACAATGTGATACTTAAACTTGTGTTTCCAATTTAGTTCACTTAATATTATGGTCACAAGTGTATACATTTACCTAAAATTGTCTCGAGTTTATCTTTCTTCAAAGCAGAGAACTACTCTGTTGTATATAAATACCACATTTTCTTCATCCATTCATCTATTGATGGGGATATGGGCTTATTCCAAGATTTAGCTATCATACACTGTGGTACTATAAACATGGATATATGTAGTAGATATGTGTGGTTGGGAAGATACATAGAACTGAAATAGGTGTGTGAAATGGGACTTTTACTTTTAGCTTTTTGAGGAATATCCTTACTTGATTTCCAGAGTATAGTAGTTGTAACAACTACAGTTCCACCAACAATAGTGAGAGATTTATTTATCCCCTCAATCTTGCCAGTATTTGTTATTGGTTGATTTGTTGATGACAGCCATTTTTTGTTGTGAACCAGAATCTCAGTTTTGTTTAAAATGACATTTTTTGAATGCCAATAATGTGCGTTTTTTTCATGTATTCATTGGTTGCTTGGACTTCTTCATCTAACAAATGTCTACTACACTTAGATGCCCATATTCTGTTTTACTGTAAATTTATGGCACCTAATTTTTTATAGTTCTCATATCTTCTGTATATTAGCTCTTCGAGGAATAGCTAACAAAATTTTTTCCTATTCTTCAGATTATCTCTTCACTCTGTTCTTAGTTTCCTTTGGGTAGAGAAGCTTTTAAACTTTTTCATCTCATATGCTGATTCGTTCTTAATAAAGTTTTTGTCTCCACCTATGTCTTCAAAAATTTTATCTGTTCCTGTTTTAAATTTAGATTTAGATTTTAGGTTAAGCGTTCCTGATTAAGCGTTTTAAAATTTAGATCCTTGACCCACTTCAACTTTAGATCAGTGCATGGTGAAAAATATGGGTTCAGATTCAGTCTTCAGTATATGGATAGACAGTTTTTCCCAGCACTATTTATTGATGAGGCTATCTTTCCTCCACAGAAGACGTTTGACACCCTTATCAAAGATAACATAGCTGAGTATTGCTAGAGTCTCTAAGATGTGTAGTGGCCTTAACAGGCATTTGTTTGTGGATCATGTTATTTCGCAAGGTTAGACAGGATGGAAATTATGCTCATCCAGGAAGACACAATGTAAGTACATGGCTTACTCAGTGTCTTGAGCAACGTTTCCTCATGGAGCAACAGGGCCACCAGGAGAAACTCTCATCCTAAGAGAATGTGAGGACACTGAAAAAGGAAGTGACACTAGAGAAGCTATCTCCAAAGCACACATATTTGTGAATCTTACACTTTGTAGCTAAAAGGAGTACTTTCAATCTGTCCTTCTTATATTTTCTCTTTCTCCCTCCCTCTCCCCCTCTCCTGTCTGTCTTTCTGTCTCTGTCTCTCTCAAGTTAGGATGGTGTTGTAGCTTTTACTGTTAATAACACAATTTGGAGATGGAATGTGAGCTAAAAACACAAGAATGGCCAAGTCAGAAGAAGCAGGTGTGCACGCGTGTAAGGGTGCATCATCCTGTCTATCCAATCTTCTCATCACTGTGCCGTTATCACCCACCTGCTGTGGAGCAGCGAACCTCAGGAGATGTCCTGAAGGCACATAAAAAATAGAGGGATTTAAAAGGGATGCTTCTCTCCTCCTTGTTGTTTTTCAAATAGGAAACTCAGGGTCAAATTTCTTACTCCTTTGGAGTGTATTCATAACCACTAGAAATTATTCAGCCCTCAGTCCATAAGATCATCTCATTCAATATTTTTCTGTATGCATGGCCTGAGTGACTTCTGTAAACTGAGTGAAACATCACAAGAAGTACTGACTATGATAGCATTTTGTAACTAGTGTTATTCTGTAAAAGAAGAGAATATGGTCACAGGTACCCAATGTTGTGACTTTTTCCTTTAAGATACAGTCCTGCCTTGTCAAAGTGTACTTACAGTAGTACTTCAGTTGATAAACTTAATTCCCTCCACTGACGCTAGTCACAACTGAATTGGATGAGCACCAAACTGAATTTAACAAAATCAAATTAAATGGTTAGATTCAGTGTTTATAGTCTGTAGAAATTTGATTTGGTTCTCCTACAACTCAGTTTGCAGCTAGAATCATAAAATTAATTAACTTTGCAAACCAAGGTGCCACTATACAAATCACTAGGAAACCAGAACACTTTGGTCCTTAACCCTCTATCTGACACATATATTTGTACCAAGGCTGGAGTTCTCCTACGGTGTCCTCCATAGCTTGATGCTGAGTATTCTAAACTAAATAACTCCAGTTAAAGCCTCTACATGGCTATATCAACATTTATATCACTTTATTGAAGTTCCTCAGAAACAATAACCCCTATAGGAAGTAGTTGGAGAACTTGGCCTTACCTGTGTCCATACATCTTTTGCTCTTAGTTATCTCAAACAAACAAGATCTGAGATAGTTTTTAGATAATCCTGATAAGTACAATGAGGCCTCCATGATACTTATTTAGAGTTTCAAAATGGACTGGGAAGATATAATGCTGTTATTAAATCAAACATTGACCAAAAGATTGAGTCAGGGAAATAACTCAATTAAAAAAAATCGAACATTGACCTTTAGTGAGAAACAAGCAGCATTACAGGCTGTTCATTATGTTTGGAGGTGATTATCATATTTTTCATTTTTAAAAATCAGAAGAGACAGTAAACTGAAGTCAGTCATTAGTAGGACTCAGGCGGTTCCAATGTGAGATTACTCCTGGCCCACTAGCCAGATGGGGAGTTTGGAATCAGAAACATTTCCAAACTGGCAGCCTTGGTGGCCTAACAAGGATGATAATTAAGCCTTTCGATTATTTTTAATTGTCATTAATTAACCAAGGAAAAGGACTCCTCTAGCTTCTTAGATTGTTTAAAAGAGGATTTGTTAAATTGTATGTTTCTGTTCACTAAATCAGTAGAAAGGACAAATTGTTCTAAGTGACATAGTTAGTATCTAGTCTCCCTCAGATCTCAGGGGAAAGTTACAAAAGATGGCATTTGCTCTGGATAGCTCAATGGAGGCTCCAGTAAGACTTGTCATCACTGTATTTTATTATTGAGACTGAGAAGAGGTCAAGAGGAGAAAACAAAAAGATCAAGATGAATCAGCTGCTTTGCTTGTAGCCTCAAGACAGAAAACATTTCTGTCTGATTCCTGAGACACCACAGAGAGACCAATGACTAAACTCACTTGTTCTGGCTGGAAAGAACCAGGCCATTTTAAGAGGGATTATGATAAGAACCATGACAATAAGAGGCCACTGGAAGTTGGATCACTCCCTGGGATAAAGGCCCTAGAGATTAGAACCATCTTACTACCTTGTTCAAGAAGACAGAAGGACCCTGGGCCATTCTTCACCTTCTTCTCTTGGACAGACTTTCATCTCTACATAGGAGCCCCAGGCAGTTGTAACTACAGAAGAAAATGAAACCAGCCTATTGCTGGACCCCGGAGCTGACATTTTACCTTTCTTTTCAACCCTGGCCTTTTAGCCATCATACATTAGTGAAAGAACTCAGTGGGGCAGAGGTGGTTTGTTATTTATCACAAACTTGAGGCTTCAATTGGAATGGTTTTACCTTTTCCCATTCTTTTTTTTTTTTTTTCTTAATTATACTTGAAAATCCATTTCCCTTTTTGGGAAGAGATATATTTTTTAATATTATAATATCCATTCATTCATATCATACATGTTGCCTCTCTCTAATGGAGACCAAAATAATCCTTTTCCTCACCAGGGACAATATCCTCTAAAATATGAGGCTAAAAACAAGTCTACTGCTCATAATTGAAAACTTCGTGGCACAAAGTTTACTTATACATTGTAATAATCCTCGCATGTCTCCAAACTTAGAAGTCTGAATATCCAAGAGAGAGTGGAGGTTAGTACATGATCTGAGATTGGTAAATGAAGTATTAATGTCATCTACACAGGCACACTCAAACCATACTCTCTCCTTTCATGGGTTCCTAAAGACATTGTTTGGTTTTTAGTGTTAAATTTAAAAGTTGACTTCTTCAAAAACAGCAAACCTAAGCAGCTCTCCTTCAGCTAAAATGGATCTGCCTATTCCTTCTTTACTTGTAAATTATCCTCTTTCAACCATAAATGTATCCATGAATGGACCATCCTTTTTAGGTCTCCCTTAAGAACAGACCTTTATTTCACTAAAGATAGGCCATCCTCTCCCACCCACTAGACAAGAGTAAGGATTGTCAAATTGCATAGATTTCCACTAACTCAAAACATATAAATAATTCCCATTTCTCCTCCATATTATGCCCCATTTATTTGAGCTCCTGCACTCTGATTGTTTTCTCTTTTTTTGACAAGGTCTCTTTGTAGTTTAGGCAGGTCCAGAACTCAACCTTGAACTCGGCAATCCTCCTGTCTCTCTCTCTGAGTACTGGAATTACAGGCATGAGCCACCACACCTACCACTATGGTATGTGGTGTGTGGTACTGATTGCTGATGGGTGTGAGTCTCCACTCCTGGCATTGAATGTGGTTACCAGGGATCAAACTTGGGCCCTTGAACTTGCAAGGCAGGTGCCAGAATGACTGAGCTATCTCCCTGGACCATTCTGCTCTTGAGTGTACCCTAAATGTACCTCTGTAAGCCATTCCTGGGCCTCTTTTACTGATGAGAGCTGAAAACTCTTCTTTTGTGGCAAGAGTTAGCAAAGCTGCACACCTACTTTAAAAGAATGCATTTAGTTCCTTATTTCAGCTTCAGCGCCCTCAGACACACCCTGGTGACATCTTTCTTGGTGAGTCAGTGGCACAAAGTAAAAAAGAGGCACATTTTACTAAGTCCAGCCAAATGGTTTTTCTCACTTTCCTTTTCTTCTCCCATTTTCCTCCATTCTCTGAACCCTCTAAAGTTGAGTACAGTTTATCTTTCTCCTTTTCTATCTCTGCAGGTCTAGAGTCCTTTCTTAATTTCTTTGCCAACAGTTAGAGACTCATAAGCATCTAAACACAATAGACTTGTTGAAGCTTATGGATTCACACCAAGAAGGAGCCCACAGTGTTTTGCTTTTTCCCTCCATTTTCTCCTAAGAAAGCCTTGTTCCCCTCCTTGTCCTTCTGTCCTATTGTAGACACCATACATAAATCTATTCTTTAAAATGGGTTTTAGAAAAAAAATTCACACCAGTGAACAAGGACTACAATCCGGGAAATTCTAGCAGCTGGGAAAAGTGGAGTCTATTATGTTCATGTGTGGACAGGTGTCATAGGGATAGAAAAATAGCAGCAGCAAGCTGGGAGAGATTTATCTGTTAGTGGATGGGCTAACACCAGGAGACATATTAGCACCTAATTGAGAAAGCAATTAGGCTTATATAGGTACTGAAGGCCATAAGGAATCTGAGCTGAAATGTTTATGATTAAGTCAAGGACAGTCAGCATATGTGTGTGTAAGCAATTACTGCACTTTTGGAGACTAGGAATTGTATAATTCCAGCCCATTTACTTTATTTACTGAGAAGCTGCTCTTGTTTGTTGAAAGCAGCCTATTTTCTTTGTCCTGCTGGTGAAAGACTCACTTAAATCTGGCATGACAGCTCCCTTTCAGGATTCTGTCAAAAAACTCAAACCCTTTAACAACTTTTCTGATATCACTTACCAGGGAGAAATAGGAAGTGCCACATGAAAGGAAGGAGAGGGAACACATGGCTTCTACTTTCCTGGATTTATAATCCGTAGTTAGATAAAACCTCCAGCCTTCAAAGACCCTCTGAGTTTCTCACAGATGTCGCAAGTCTATCAATATAAAAATATTTGGGGTAGATTTTGAATAAGGCCCAGTGTCATGCCTGGCTTGAATGAGAACTTTCCAACAAACAAGACATTCTCAGTAAACAATGGGCCACCTTCTACAAACAGGATGGATGGCTGTAAAGCCAACTGAGGAAAGAATGTACAATCTGATGAAGGACTCACTTAAGTTTGACTTGACGCTTAAACATCAGATGTTCTTCTGTAGCACTTTATGCCCACCAAAGCATCCAGTGTTGCACACACACTTGTGCTGACCATCCTCAGACATTCAGTCACAAACATTCTGCTCTAGCTTCTTCAGTCCCTTCCCAACCCTGTATAAACTTAATTTCTCTCCCAGCTAATTGCTGAAAACATCCAGAATTTAAGCCCTGTCTACATCCAACCAGAATAAATCTAGTCATCTTCTCACATAAAACTCATATCTGGGTAGTCCCGCATGTACCATTTGTTACATCTGGTGCATAGAAGCTGGGGTAAGGTCCCCTCCTTGGAGGGTTTTGTACCCACCCTGCTGAGGCCACTCAGAGAGGTAGATCTATGCATCTTGCTCCATCACTCCAGGGAGTTCCACAGCCTCTGCCATTCTGGCAGCTTCACATAGAGGAAGGACTTTGTGGCCTCCTTGCTGCCTTGGTCCTGCTTTCTCATTCCTCATGCCTTTTCTCTATCTTCTGTCCATATTATGCCTTTGAGAATTCTCCAACCCCCACAATGGCTACTTCTGCCACCACGACAGCTTCCCCATATTCCCATCTGCTTTTCTCCTTTGTTTCTCTCTCTGTCTCCTTCTTCACCTCCAGGAGACAGAGGCCTGTCTTGGTGTTATATTTCATTTAAAAGCCAGCACTGTTCCAGGAATGTCCAGAGAAAGAATTGCTGAAAGACAGTTATCAAAAGGAAACTTTTGGTGTTTCACCAATTACAGTGCTGACCATCTTGGTTACTCATGCATATTCAGTCACAGCCTGCGTGACAACTGCTCTTTCTCACACTTGGTGTCACAATCCTTTCTCTGTTCTCACAGGAAATTCTACTTCTCTTTCTTGCTGTTTCCCAGCCCTTTAAATAATTTGAATTCTCCCTGACTCTAGGCTGACTTGACACTTAAACATCAGATGCTCTTCTGTAACACTTCATGCCCACAACATGAACTGGAAAATGGCCAGAGAGCAGCACTTTTGATTTCTCCCTCTGCAAAACTTAGACAAGTACTGCTGGAGGCTGATCAAGTGGGCTGAATTATGCGATGGTGAGGCATTCTTCATACTTCCTAACATTTCTGCTTTGTGCACTTGTGAGTCCTTTCCCATTCGTGACGCCCTACCAGAAACAGACCATCCTCAACAACAGATCCAATTGACCATGCTCACTGCTCACAGCTCTCAGGTCCTCCTCCTGTGGCCACAGACATTGCTTCCCCACTTCCCCAGAGCCTTCTTGGTGCCTTCGCAACCTGGCGACACAGCTCGACAGGCAGCAAAGACAGGGCCACTTCACACCGTGCCTCCATAGAACTCAAGGTCCTGCTAAGCTAGCACTCATTTGCGCATAGAATAACTTCCACCTGTGCCGAAGGCCACACACAGCACTCAAAAACACAGCTCATTGGCTGATCATAAGCTTACGTCCTGCCTTGACAAGATGAATGCAAGCCTGTGCCACACACCACCCCTGCCCATCCTGTCACTGACACTGGGGCTTCTCAGCTCCATGAATGAGCTGGTCACACCCAGCCTGAGTCCTCAGAGCTGCCTCCCACCACCTCTGGGCTGCTTTCCTTTTTCCTCTCCCTCCTCTTCGTGATTAATATGATCCCCATCCCACAGGTTACACTCCTACAGGAGCTTCTCCTCTCCTCCAGACCCCTTGCAAATTAGATGTTGAACACTGAGTCTCTATAGTCTAAGTAGAATTCATTCTTCTCAGACAAAACTGTGTCTGACTAATAAATCGCCTGACTCCTTTTTAGAAAAATCACAAGTAATCTCCCTTACTTCCCTCAGACTATTCTAAATTCCAGAGAGTCCTTGCAACATCCATGATTAATAAAGGGGACTTAAAAGCACCTTTTGCTTCGACCATGTGCTCTCCAGTTTGTCAGTACTCCTCCAACTTGGTTGCTTCTTGCCTGAGGGATAGAATCATTTCTCACACTCACGCTTGTCTTCATCTTTGCCCTAGTTAGGCATCTCTCCTGCTTCTCCCTATGTCTTTGGATCAAGTTAGCTTTGCTGTTTCTTTTAATGTGCCCTGTTTCTTTTAGTGTGCTCTTTCCTGTTCCTTTTAATGTACATCTTCTCTGACAGTTCCTAATAATTTTACGAGACTCTACAGTTCACCCATTCCAACCAATATCATATCTTCTCAAAACTATCTCACAGTTGTCGTAGGACCTCATTCAAGATGTTAATTCTGGCTACTCCTAGATATTCTACCATTTCCCCATGATTTTTGTCCTATCTAGACTGCACATGCTGTCCAGGTGTCATGCCTTAAGTAGCCACAAGAATCATCACACCCGTTAACTGGCCCCTCTGAATATAGTAAGAAAAAATGAAAAAGTCATATTTGGCCTAAATGAAATCTTCATGGCAAACAGGCCACTCACAACAAATATTAGGCTGTACTTCACAAATAGATTTGATGGCTATAAAGCAAATTTAGGGCAGAATGTGAAATATGTTTTGGTACTGACGTATCCAGTATTTTATGCACATCTGAGCTGACAACCTTTAATCACACACACTACTTAATCCTTTCTCAAACCTATAGAAACTTATCTCTCTCCCAGCTAGTAGTGAAATCATTCCATTTCAGCCCTATCTACATCCAAACAAAAAATATTTAGCCTTTTTCTCATATAAAGCCTGTGTCCATGTGGTTTCTCATGCACTGCTTGTAACAACCAGCTTTTGTGTCCAACTTCTCTTCCTTCTTGTACAGGGACCATAAGGCAGCCTTGTGGGCTAGAACATGCACTGTCTCCTTGGCAAACACATAGGCAGTAGCAGTGTCAGTCTTGGCCTGGGCACTATAGAGCCTTGGTAGCAGAAGTACAGGAAACTTCAAAGAAGATCAAAGAGAAGACACCAGTTGTCCCAGAAAGAGGGACTTCACTCTCTCTACCTACTCCTGAATCCCTCCGGGCAATAACTCCATCTCTTCTGTTACATTCTTTGTTCTCTGACTGCTTTATGCTGTGTCACATTCCAGATTCTGCCCATTCCCACTGCAGTGCATATTCAGACACATTGCCCATATAGTGCCAGCCCTGGTGATCTCTCTCTCCTTAATGTACTTCTCTGACCTGTTATTGGAATAGCCGTGTTCCAGGAACTAGGACTCTTGTTCTGAACATGGCAGAAAAGAGAGCAGAGCTGCCACCCTGGGGCAGTTTTGACTCAGGAGTAATAGCACAGTGTTGTCACCCTAGACAATCGTGACTCTGAGGAATGGTTTGGGCTGTGCGTCTGACACAACCCCAGTTTGGGCAGGCTATTAATGAGGGTTGACCCTAGCTTGGGGTTTATACATGGTATGACCCTGCATCCCATCTTTTCTTTCTTTTTTCTTTATCTCTTTCCAGAAATACATAACAGAAATCTTTAAGACATGCAGTGCATCTTAATGGAGCATGAGTTACTCAGTATTTGTACCTGAAATGTTACTTTTAGGCTATATTTTGAGAAATTGGGATTGTTTTAAAGAAAAATGTTTAGGTCCGGGGAGTTAGCTCAGTGGTTCCGGCGCCTGTCTCGCAAGCGCAAGGACCCGGGTTCGATTCCCCGGTAACCACATAACAATACTGGGTGTGGAGACCCACACCCAGCAGCAACCAGTACCACATACCACAGTGCCGGGCGTGGTGGCTCACGCCTGTAATCCCAGCAATCGGGAGGCAGAGGCAGGAGGATTGTGAT